>SNQJ01S0002946.1:136539-171508 GCA_010110895.2 Picea sitchensis | reverse complement strand
TTTATAATGTGGGTTTTACAACATAAGAAATAATTTGGTGTATTGGCAAAGACCATTTATTAAGGTGTTGGGCTTGGTGGTGGTCATGGGTTCAAAACCCATGGACCCCAAAACATATTTTTTTGAAACATGCCACTTCAACTCATGACTGGGTGCCACGTGGCTGCCCATGACTGGGCCATGTGGCATCTCCCCATTCGACGGATTAATGCCACTTGTCAACCATTGACTAGTCCAGTTGCCTGCCGCATGTCTGCCCTGTCAGCAAACCTGCCCAATCACGATCAGCTAGAGAGTGCCACGTCATCTCCTGCACATTCATCATGCTGATGTCATCAGTGTTGACTTTTTGACCAGTTGACCTTTGACTTTTTACCTGTTTGGGCTTCCGATCAGAATGCGATATCTTTCACATACGGAGTCTGTTTGACAAAGTAAATATACCGCCGGAATCAAGAAGACGAGATGGATGCAATGGCATTGGTTTCGTCAGATTCTGAGCACTTTCATTTTTGAGCATTTTTCAAGCCCTGTCAGGCTTCTGGATCCGATTTCGGATCAATCGACGAGGCCTACGTACATATCCGTTTTGAAGCCATTCTGAGAACTTTGGTTTTTACACATTTCTGAGCCTGATCAAGCTCATGGATCCAATTCTGGATCAATGATGGTAGTGTGCAGCCCGACCATGACGGTATTTGGATACAAAATCATAAGTATGGATTATAATTATTAATATTTACTTGCAGATGGTGTACTTATAAATTTTCATTTTTTGATGGCAGAGCATGTAGATGAAGATGCTTGATGAGAGTAGGAACACATGGAAGTCTAACCAGTGGTCTTTACTAGTCAACCTGATAAAGAACATTGTAATGAAATTTGCATTAATGAACTACTTCTGTGAATAATAACTAACCATATCAATTTAACTCTTTTTGTTATTGTAGTCAAGGTCCCTTAGCAACAACCTACACATCGTAGAGAGTACCTGAATAGACGTACAATGCGTCAGAACAAGCATATTGAATCAACACTAAGAGAGGCCCCAACAACTCAAGTGGATCCTGATATGGATGAGCCAATCAACAAATTTTTGAAAACTAAAAAATAGAAAAAGAAGGGATTATATATATTATGAGAAACATGTATAATGGAAACATATTTTGATGATAAAATTTGTTAATATATATTGTTTGTTGCTACCTTCTTATGGATGTATGTTATATGTTTTTTTATGTACAAAACCACATATTTGCACACACATGTTTTTCTACTTTCTATGCATGAATCATACTATGCCACTTTCAATAATTTTCCCGTAGATAGATTGTGTATGGGGAATTGAGAGTAATGTGGGGGGAGGGGCCAAATGAGCTTCTACCTTCAGGTGGTTGGCCTTGTTCATTATAGAACAAATTATTCTTGAAACCAAGAGAATCTCATTCAAGTATTCCACTTTAGTTTTTCGAGAGTCTCGTACATGTTGATATGTATGTTTATTTATTTAATTATTATTTAGTCATACAACCTTTTATTCTCTGATGATTTTTGCAAGTCTTCACAATGGAAATTCAATTAACAACTAGCCTATGTGTGATGTGGTTGTACAATCTCCTACCTCATCAAGTGCATGGAAACATGTAGTTAGTATTCATTTTTCCATTTTAGTTAGTGTGTGTGCACAATTGCCAAATATTCATGTATATTTCAACCCTTTACTAAATTTTGGGCACAAATCACCCTAGTATATAGTCTTTAGGGTTTACAACAAAGACACAATCCTATAACTTATAACTTGTAAATTACCAAAACCATACACGGGTTTTTATTCCTAGGGAATGCATTTTTCATCATGCCTTGTTTTCATGCATTTTTATGGATTTTTACGTTTATGCATTTTTTTGCACTTACAAGGCAACTTTTAGCCTTTATGCACAACATAGGGTTTTTGGTTTCAAAAGGGAAAACTAAAGTATAAATAAATGTAAAATGATAAAATTCAAACTCTGCAACTTGAACCACTCAATTTGGAGGTCATATGAGTCTCATGCGTGCATTTTATAGAAAGACTGTTTTACCCTCCATTTTACAAAAACTCTTGAATCTCGATTCAAAGTCAAAGTCCTTATTCATTTGAAAATGCACTCTAGATGATTTATATAGATTTAGAATGTTATTAAATTCACAAGAAAACTTAGATCACTAAATGTTGAGCTAAATAGAAGCATGGGTGTGCATTTCCACTAGGGACTTTCCACTAGGGAACTTTTTATTGTTTTGGTCTTCCAATTTAAAAGGTAGAGTTTGCCTCTTTTACACAACAACCACTTTTATGTTTGCAAACAAAAAACTAAATATGTAAACATGTGTAAAATTATCGAAGACACTCTCTGAAACTTGAATCACTGAAATTGTAGGCGTGTTATTACCTAGGCGTGGATTTTCATCGTGCCTTGGTTTCATGCATTTTTAAACATTTTTCCACTTATACATTTTTTTGCATTTACAAAGCAATTTTTAACCTTTATGCACAGTAGAGGGTTTTTTGTTTGAAAATGCACAACTAAAGGTACAAATAGATGTAAAATGATAAAATACAAATTCCACAAATTCTATCACTCAATTTGGAGGTCATATGAGTCGTAGGCATGCATTTTATAGTAATCTAGTTTTACCCTTCATTTTACAAAAGGTCTTGAATTTGGGTTCCATGTAGAAGTCATTTTTCATTTGAAAATGCACTTCGAATGATATAAATAGATTTAGAATTTTATTAACTTCACCCCAAAACATAGATCACTAAATTTGGAGCTATATAGAAGCATGGGTATGCATTTCCATCAGGGCACTTTCCATTGTTTTGGTCTCTCAATTTACAAGGTAGATTTTGCCTCTTTTACACAACAACCACTTTTATGTTCGCAAACAAAAAAACTAAATATGTAGAAAGGTGTAAAATTATCTAAGACATCCTCAAAAACTCAAATCACTCAAATTGCAGGTGTTTTAAGACCTGAGCATGCATTTTTCATCATGCCTTGGTTTCAAGCATTTTTAAGCATTTTTTTTGCATTTACAAGGAAGTTTTTAAACTTTTTGCATAACACAAGGTTTTTGGTTTGAAAATGCACAACTAAAGGTATGAATAGATGTAAAATGATAAAATACAAACTCCACAAATTTAATCACTCAATTTGGAGGTCATATGAGTCCCATGCATGCATTTTATAGTAACACAGTTTTACCTTCCATTTTACAAAAAGTCTTGAATTTGGGTTCCCGGTAGAAATCATTTTTCATTTGAAAATGCACTATGGATGGTAGAGATAGATTTAGAATGTTCTAAACTTCACCTTAAAACTTAGATCACTAAATTTGGAGCTATATAGAAGCATGTGCGTGCTTTTCAATTAGGGCACTTTCTACTATATTTGATCTCTAGATTTACAAGGTTAATTTATTTAATTATTATTCAGTCATATAAATTTTTATTCTTTTGTGATTTATGCAAGTTTTCGTAAGGGAAATGCAACTAAAAAATAGCCTATCTATGATGTGGTTGTACAAGCTCCTACCTCATCGAGCTCATGGATGCAGGTAGTTAGTCCTCATTTTTCCATTTTAATTAGTGTGTGTGCACAATTGTCAAAGATTCGTGTATAATTCAACCCTTTACTAAATTCCAGGGACAAATCACTCTAGTATAAAGTCTTTATGGTTTACAACAAATCCGAATTCATGTAACTTATAAATTGTAAATTACCAACACCATACATGGATTTTTCTTCCTAGGGCGTGCATTTTTCACCATGCCTTGTTTTCATGCATTTTTTTTCATTTACAAGACAATTTTTAGCCTTTATGCACAGTAGAGGGTTTTTGGTTTCAAAATGAAAAACTATATGAATATATGTAAAATGATAAAATCCAAATTCCACAATTTGAACCACTCAATTTGGAGGTCACATGAGTCTCAGGTGTGCATTTTACAGAAAGACAGTTTTACCCTCCATTTTACAAAAAGTCTTGAATCTTGGTTCAAAACAAAAGTCCTTAGTCATTTTAAAATGCACTTAGAATGATATGTATAAATTTAGAATGTTATCAACTTCGCCCCAAAACTTAGATAACTAAATTTGGATATATATAGAAGCATGGACGTGCATTTCCATTAGGTCACTTTCTACTATTTTGGTCTCTCAATTTACAAGGTAGACTTTACCTCTTTTACACAACAATCACTTTTATGTTTGAAAATTAAAATCTAAATATGTATACAGGTGTAAAATTATCTAATTCACCCTTAGAAACTTGAATCACTCAAATTGTAGGTGTGTTAATACTTGTGTGTGCATTTTTGTGAAGCCTAGTGTGTATTTCTGCACAAGGGCATAAATTACAATTTAAAAGAAAAACATGTATTTCTTAAGTGTGACTATGCATTTTTAAATGTGGAGGATATAAAAAGCTTGAATTAGGGTTTTACGCAACAATAAAAACCTCAATACTAATTATCTATATCATCATATATCGAGAACATTATCATCTACATTTATCTAAACCTCTTCAACTTCTTAATCTAACACATCTATATGCTCCCCCCATCTCCAATGCGTCATAAGCATGGATTTCAATGTTCAACAACAATTCAATTTTTTTTAAAAATTTACTATAGAGGTGTTGAACTTTCGACGCCCTGGTTCATCGTCGAATGTACGTTGGTATTTCGAGGGACTATTTTTTCCGGTCCATCCCAACCCCGACGAACTTGGAACTCTCATGCATTGCAACCCGAATGGATTTTTTCCACCATGGCATTGTCGATCCGATGGATCTACCACGCCATATCATTGGACCACTGATGGAATACACTCTTTAGAGCGTTTCCACTTCGACGTAGGCAACCGACCATAAGTTCACAATTTTGATGGCGTCTACATCGACTTTTCGACGATACTTGCACGCACCTATGTCACACTAACGAATGACGACATCGGTAAAACGACGAAAAGTTGGATGATGACGATTTCTTGGAAAATTCCATGTGGCAACCCGATCCATCAAATTAACGACAACTCTATGATTGTTGCAATTGCGATGATCCAGTGCAACAACTATCTGCTTGGTAAAATATCTCCACAGCTGCCACGTGGCAGTTTGTTACATTGGACATTCAACATATGTATAGGTCTGTGGAGAGTGCGAGGAAAGGCATTCAATGAACATATGAAAATGGGTTTGCCAAAATACAAACATACATATGTTAGAAGGGCGTTGTAACATCGTTGGAAAATGTGCCAAATGTACTAGTGAGAAGATTGTAGAAGAAGGAAATCCTACCTCAAACAAAATATCACAGAGTCTTGAGGCATGAAGAAGAATTATGGTGCCTCAAATCTTGAAGCCTATGGCTGAAGGAAGGGGATAGAAATACTAAATTCTTTCATAAACAAACACATGACCGTCTAACTAGGAATAATGTGAAAAAAATCATGTTGGAAGATGGCACTAAAGTCACAGAGTTTGATGGTACTACAAAGATAGCCAAAAAAACACTATGTCAACCTGCACACACATGAAGAGGAAGCAGAATCAACAAATGTGGATTTGACGTTGGATCACATACAAAAAAATTTCTCCAAGGAAGAGAATCTTCAGCTAGTTCGTCCTATTACAAAAGTAGAAATATATTTAGTGATATGGAGTCTTAGGCCAGACAAAGCTCTGGAGCCCGACAACCTCTCTATATCCTTTAACATACAATTTTGAGACCTCATTAAATATTATTTAAAAAGGATGTTATAGTATGCTCATATTTCAAGTTAGGTTGTATCACAAATTCCTCTTTCTTGGATTTGATCCCCAAAGAAGCCAAACCTTCTTCATTTTCTAGATTTAGGCCTATATCTTTATGTAATTTTTTGTACAAAATTCTAACCAAGATTATAGTTGTTCATTTAAAGATAAACCCACCTTAAATAATTTCAACAAATCATGGTGGTTTCATGCATGATAGGAAAATCATTGACAACATTGTTCTAATGCAGGAAGCTCTACATTCCAATATGGAAACCAAAGGAAAGTGTATGATAGTCAAGTTGAATATGGCTAATGTGTTTGACCGTGTAAGGTGTTATCACTGTAAAATTTTTCAAATGGAGTCCAAGTCTTGGGACTTAGCAGGAGGCTAAATCGATATAGAGGAGCGATAGACTAGTGGACGGGGCCACATCTAGCGGATGAGGCTAAATATAGCGAAAATGTGACGTTGATGGGACCCAGCAGGTCACAGATCGTGGGTGTCATAAATTAATGGTCATGGAGCATATCGGGCCGATAACTAACACGAAGGTTAATCTTTCGAAAGCGTGCTGATAGGAATACCACAGTTTTGTCTCAAGGGCATGTGGCGCCACCAAATGCATATTAGGGGGAAAAGCGGGTGAGCTCGAAACCGCTCAATCACACCCCGATGTCACATGTCAAAATATCATTGAATATGTCAAATTCAAGGGTCGCATTTGGAAAGGGAAAGTTGACGGCCAATAAAATCATCTCGAGACACTTGTTTGGGTACTTTTCGTCCATGGGATGTAAGGTGAGCATCACCAAAACACTGATTCGAAGGATCATCATTTGAAATCAATGTCCAAATGTGATAAGTCGTTATCCATGCAAGGACTTTCGTCAGTAGCCCATGATTAGCACTCAATGACGACTATCATTCAAAACATGGGTGACATTACTCTGTTGTCGATGATTAATGTTTTATTCCAGAATAGCGTAACCACGAATCAAATCGCTCATCTAATTCTTGTACAACTAAGGGAGGTAAGCTTGTGCTTCCGGGAAAACCGGAGGAAATGGAGAAGACAAATCCACTGACCTTCAACAAACCAAGATGTTCAAATAATTTGACAAAATCATCGATGAAGAGGAAAGAAAAACTTGCTACACGAATATTGGCAACAAAATTTCACACAAAGCCTGCAGACGAAATTGGGTTAGGTGAAGGAATCAAACTAATTCCTATCATAAAGGATTTGATCATCAATGGATACGCAGACAACAAGAGTAAAAGGAGCAAGCAATGGAAGAAGGAGATTAAAGCTAAAATGGTTGAGGGTACTGGAGAAAACCAACCCGATTGGCTTGATACTTTGAAGGAAGAGATTGCAAACCTGAAATAGATTTCAAGCTAAATTAAGTATGTTTCAGGGAATTTTGTGGTGATGCAGGCAAGTGGCATCCAAGGTAAAAAGTGTCGAATACGTCAGTTTTTTGTTTACAACGCTCCCTAGAAAGTAGGAGTTCAGCTTTGGTACGTTACACCCTCTGTCACCAATGTCTATTTTCGGAATCTTGGAGAAGATGAATCATTTTGGGTGTCATATGTAATTTATCTATATATATATATTGTTGAAAAGATAAATAAAAGGTTGGACTTACAGGAGGAGGGCCTGCCCTCGTAGCAGGAGAACTTTGTAGTTTCTTATAAACTTTAATATAAACAGATAAGGTTTTTCTTAGATAGTCGAGATTCATCACGGTGTTGATGTTCAATGTGTTTTCATGTTCTTCATATTCATGAATGTGTTTTTGCTGCTAGTAATAATCCTTAAGTAATGGAAGGAATTCATTTTTGTTGGTGCTCCTTCTCACATCGATTATACTTGTTATGTATTTTTGGTTATTATTTCAGACTTCACTTGTGATTGGTGCTCTGCTTGTAGTAACCAACCCTCATGTTTTTTCTTCCAATGCTATACCAAGAGATTTGTCCTCTAGTGGACGCCTCTTGTTGATAGTAGCTTTTCCTCTCTTGTCCTCTGCCATCTCTTATTACTTATTTGGCTAAACATCATACCTATTTTGCCTTTGTTCCCTCTGGAAATACATAGCTTATAACTCTTCATACTTTTTCAGTAATGGACCCCATTGCCCAATGGCCCTGCGCTTCTGTTTTTTCCTACCACCTTTAAATTTTACACCATGGCATAATCTGACCTCTGTACATGTATAACCAAATATTTTGAATACCACAAATAGTTGTATGTCCGAGAGATCCCTCTATGGTTGGAAAGGTCAAAATCCAACCTAAAGTTGGTTGAAATAGTTACCTTCATCGTTTGTCTATCAGCCAAACAAACTTTACAGAGTGCTAACATTCTGGCACCGCTGTCGGGGAATGAAAGTGAAATTTTCCTTGATAAAGAATGACATAATTGAGTTCTAAGGTCTGAAAGCAGCAGAAACTTAGACACATATTGGATGTATTCCTACTCTGGCGACTCCACACATAAAAAAATCATTTTGAAGGTGATTCCATTGGTAGAAGAATCCAAAAAGTTAAATTTTCACTGGTGACTCCACTGTCCAAAGACTCAGTAGCCTAGAGATTTTGTTGGCGACTCCATTCAAGCTTCAAATGCGATTCAAAAACTCCACTGGAAGATGATATCCCTTGACAGAGGTATGAAAGGACATCATGGGAGAAAACAAGTACCTAAAGTTGAGTTTTTTCCAAGACATAGTATTTTTCATTATTAATTACCTTTTGTCTTTTCCTGAACATGCTAAACAAATTTTTCTTCACCTGCTGCATGCAAATGATGATCATGATAATCTTGAAATTGTATATCCTCCTCTTAAAGTTATATAGATATCTCCTCAGTTTATCACTGATTTTGATAAAAATCTCCCATCTAAGCCATGTGATAACCATGACCAAGTTGATGAGCTTCATGAAACCAAGGTTGATATTTCACCTCCTGTACTTGATCCAATACCTTCCAAGACTCAACATAGATACAAACCCTTAAAATTACCCCACATCCTTCATGATTTTCCTCCAAAGCGCTATGAATACCTACATGTGTTTGATGGGGAACATAGTGCCATCACAACTGAAAAACACGTCCAAGAGTTTGACCATTTTATAGTTTTGTTTGAGATTGACCATGACGATGTTTGTATGAGGGATTTATCTCAATCCTTGAAAGGAAATACGAAAGAATGGTTTAAACATTTTCAACTAGAGACAATTGGCTCATGGGAAGAATTGAAGAGTGTTTTTTCAAAGTTTTGGGGCAAGAAGAAATCTCTGGACCTACAACTTACAAAATTCTATGCCTTGAAAGGAAAAAGCAATGAAACTATTTCCACGTTCAGTAGAAGGTTTTCCAGTATTTATTATGATTTTCCCAAAGAAATTCAACCCACTGAAGCTACTGCAATGCTCCAGTATGACACTACTCTTCACCCAGATTCGTCTTTCCTCCTGATGGAAAGAAGACCTAAGACCTTACAACAAATGTTTAATGATGCCCAGGAGATTCAACACAATATCCTAGCATGTGAACAGATCTGAAATGAGGGGTTGGGTGCTCCAGGACATAAAAATGAATACGAACAAAGAATGTTTGATTGGGGTCTTGAGCACAGGATTGATAATATCATAAGTCCTCTTGAAACTTTGAATGCTAATGATTTTGAAAAGGATTATATTCCACTTATTAAAAGATAAGGACCTTATGTGGTTTCTAATCCACCCCATGATAAGCATGAAGCTGATTGTTTCATATATTCATTTGTGGACAGTCAAGAAGATGAGTTTGCAAATCAGTCTGTTGAAGAGCAAGTTGATGCTCTAAGTTTTTTCTTGCTAGATGACATTGCAGATGTTGTTGATTTGGCTATGTATGATGAATATGATGATGATTATGAGGTTGACTTCTTAGAACAACCAACTGCATTTTCTCCCCCTGAAAATGTTCCTTTTTAGCCTACATATCACAGTTGCAAAAAAGAAAGTTTTGAACAAGCTAAAGGAAATTCTTTACCTCTATACTTTTCTTCATTTAAATTGTTGAAAGGAAATTATAAGATCATCATTGAGGAAAATGAATGTGTGTTGATGCCAAATCACACTGATCCATTGAAACAAATTGACAAGAAATTGCAGCCATTGGTCGAAGATGAATCTGAAAATGAGTGTGTTCAACAATCCAAAGAAATTGAAAAATGTGGATATAACAACAGTGAAGAAAATGAAGAAATTTCTAAATCAGAAGTAAGAACCTTGCCATTATGTTTTGCTTCTTTCAAAGTGCTCAAACAAAATGTCAATAATGTTTGAGATAAAAAACCCTCCAGGAATTTGAAGAGAGCAGTAGACTTGCAAATGAAAAATATATCCCGTTATGTTTTTGAATGGTTAAAAGAAAATCATGAGCAAATAGAGAAATTTGATCAAGGGATTGTTGTCAAAAGTCATTTTCCTTCTCCTGAACTTGATGAAGATATTCAACAATATTTCTAGCAATACAAAGTGTTTCAAAGTTGTCTTTATTCCCTTGTGAATGATGTGGTTGTTCAAATTCTAAGTGGCCTAGTGATCTAGGAGGCCCCCAAGGTCAGAAAATGCTCAAAAATCAAAGTTCTCAGAATTGAATGAAACCAATTCCATTGTGACCGACTCGTCACGCTGATTCCGACACTATATTTACTTTCTCAAATGGGCTCCGTATGCGAGAGTTATCGCATTCTAATCATTTGGTCAAACAACTAAAAAGTCAAAGGTCAAACTGGCAAAAAGTCAATGCTGACGTCTGCATGACGACAACATGACATCACCAATGACACCTCATGATGTAGACTTGGACCAATTACAGTGTGACAAGTGGCCACAGTTGACTTGGTAGATGTGGATGGCAGATCCAATCAGAATTTGACACATGGCAAAATTTGGTCAAATGAGGTGGTGCCACGTGGCCCAGACATGGGCAGCCACGTGGCACCCAGTCAACAATTCGTATGGAAAGTTTTAAAATATTTGGGGTTTCATGGGTTTTGAACCCACGACCACCCACCAAGCTCAAGCCTTAAGAAATAGTCCAAACACCAACGTGCCACACATGAGTCTTATTATATGCAATGTATTTATATATATATATGTTGTAAAGTTTGGTAGAGCGCAAAAAGGAGGGGGCTGGGGCTAAGCCCCAACCCATGGTCGACTTTGATTGCATATAAACTGGAGTGCAGGGGCTTAACCATAACCATATGCGCGGGGATTTTGATAGACCCTAGCCCTTGGATCTCGGGCGGATCCCACAAGACCAGGGGCCTAATCCTACAAGGGCGCGTGCAGATTTTATTGGTTAGGCCGAGGCCACATGAGATGCACCCCAAAACCAGGAGCTAGCGCAAGTATGGGCCAACGCTTAGTGATATGGACTTCATATGACTGTATATTGAGGGTGCGCGCCACCCTTAGGGGGATACTCTGTATATTTATGGTAAAAGTGGGGTTTTAAGCCTGTTATTGTAATTTTTAATTATTTGGCCTGATATTATGACCAGAAAGTAGTTTTTTTGGGATTTCTTGGCCATTTGGAGGGGGATTGGATCCCAGAAAGAGGCCACATCTTCAGGGGAAGTTGAACTTCCTCATCTGAGCCTGGAAACTATAAAAACTAGGCTTTTTGAATATTTGAGGGAGACTTTTTGATGCAGGGTTTTGAATGGGCAGTTTGTAAATTTTGGCCCTTTCTCATGTTTTGAGGGGCATTTTTTCCATGTTTTTGAGAGGAATTTGATGGAGCATGCTTGAATCTGAGCAAGGAGGTCTTGCACAACAGATCTAAAGCACATTATGTAATAGCAAAGAGCCTATGTAAGAGAACGTTGAACATTTTAAAGAGCAATAAAGAGGTCTTCCACTTGGAAGCGGGCCTAAAGACGTAGCCAACGATTGGTGAACTCCATTATCAACCTCTTGTCTCTATTTCTCTTTCTATTTTGTTGTTCTATTCTCTTCATTTGCAGCATGGATATCAATGGCTGATCTCTTTATTCATTAATAAGCATCAAGTAAAATTCACATTTGATATTTCGCAAACAAGATAATAAGTTTATGTATTTTGCATTCTTAACGATCCGACGCAAAATGTACATTAAACTAACTTGCAATTTATCAATAATACCTTCATTTTGGATCAAGTTTATGTTATCAGAGCATTTGGTTTTGAAGTTTTGACAGGAATTGCTAGCATTGGATACTCACCAGAGCAAAACTCAAGCAAGGAGAAGGCCAACTTGAGGATCTTGACACAGAGATTCAAAGTCGACTGCATAAGCAAGACATGTCTTCGCCAAAGAAATTGGGTCCCTTCAAATCTGAAGATGATTTCTTTGAGGCCTTTAAATTGATGCAAGCCATGGTAGAGGAGCTTTACCATGAAAGAGGTCAACGAAGGAATCCAAAAGTTGAAGAAGGTGAATCTTCGTTAAGAGTAGAAGGAGGAGTTGGAGGTGGTGGACCTTCAAAACCTTCTTCTCCTTCATCCTCATCATCTAATAATGAAGCAAGTGTACATTCCTCCAAGGATACTCATCATTTTTTGATATGCCGTTATTAAAGTTAGATGTAAAGTTTCAATTACCCACTTATGATGGTGAATTAGATGTAGAAAAGCTAGATAATTGGGTGAGACAATTAGAAATCTATTACAAGATACAAAATATTGTTGATGACGAAACTAAGATCCAACTAGCAAGTCTCGAATTGGGAGGCACAACTCTCATATGGTGGGAAAGCAGAACTAGAGATGATCTTAAGAAAAGTGGTAAAACAATCTCTTCCTATAATGATTTTGTTATTGCATTAAAACAACAATTTTACCCCTTAGCTTACATGCAACAAGAAATGATGAATTGACAATGTTTAAGGCAATCAAAAGGTTAAAGTGTACAATAATATACTCAGATATTTCGTAAGAAAGATTTAAATTTGGGTATTCCATTATATACACAAGAGACACTCCTAAAATATATTGGTGGTTTACATTCTTATCTCAAGCACACTATTCTTATGCTAAATCCTTCTAACTTTGATGAAGTATGTGTACAAGCCATTCACATTGAATCCGATAAAGGGAATGTTGGTGATAGTGTTTCTACAGATACTTGGCAAAGAAAGGATGCATGGCAAAGGAAAGAGAATAAGACAACCACAACAAGAAAGGAGAAGCCTACTTGCAAGCATTGCAAGAAAGCAGACCATGATGAAGATCGTTGTTGGGTCTTACATCCTGACTTGAAGCCAAAGAAGTTTGCCAACCACAGAAGGAAGAATACCACAGTTGCGACAGTTCAAGTGGATCTTGGATCAGATTCCGGTGATGAGACATAGGTTGTATCTATGGGAATCCGAGGTATAAATTTTGTTGCAAGTACTAGCTCTTCTAGATCAGTTGATGTAAATGATGAGTGTAAAAGGAGTGAACTTTTCCACATAAGGGTTATAACATATAATGTTAAAGTTGATACTCTTGTAGACAGTGGATCACAAACCAATCTAATCAGTGAAGATGTTGTAAATAACTTGGGACTTGAAACTAAGTCACATCCTAAACCATATCCATTGGGATGGATATGTGGTGATAACAATTTACATGAAACCAAGCAATGTAAAATCAAGTTTGCAATCACTTCTAACTACGTTGATCAAGTAGAGCTTGATATCGTGCCACTGGAAATATGTGGGATTGTCTTGGGAAGCCCCTACCTTTATGATAGAAAATCCATATTCTACAGGGAGGATAATAAATATTTCTTCAATAAAGATGGGAAATAGTACATTGTTCGTGCTCATCGCATGAAAACTGACAGGTCTTTTGCAGCTACAGGGCAGTTAAAAAGAATGGTAAATGCAAGAAAAAGTTTAACACTTATGTCTGTAACAAAACATGAATTTCGTGATGCTAAACATGAGATGGTTCAGTATGATTCGCATAATCATGATGTGTCACCAGAGGTATAACATAAGGTTCAATTGCATAACTTGATTATTGTTCTTGTCCAAAAGGGGAAGCATGTTTTGTCATTTTCATTCGCATACTCAATATTATTGTTTAGTTTGCTGTTGTTCAGTGGTGTATGGCTGCAAAGTGCGACAACGAATGTAGATGATTATGCGATAAATGAAATGATTACTTTGATAAACAATGCTATCTCAGTTTTCATGTTTGTTGTGATTAGTCAGGTGATCGTTATCCCAGCAGAGAGGATGGATGATATCGGACAAAGTGGGGAGGCAGTACCCTCACTTCTTACCTAAGTAAACACAGACTTTTGGTGGTCCAAAAGCTTCCAAAGTGGGGAGGAATGATCCAAGAGGCTCCCCATGCTCAGAAAATGCTCAAAAATCAAAGTTCTCAAAATTGAATGAAAGCAATTCCATTACGAACGGCTCGTTGCGCTGATTCCAACAATATATTTACTTTCTCAAACGGGATCCATATGCGAGAGTTATTGCATTCTGATCGTGTGGTCAAACAACTAAAAAGTCAAAGGTCAAACTGGTAAAAAGTCAATGTTGACATCAACATGACATCACCAACGACACCTCATGATGCAGACTTGGACCAATGACAGTGTGACAAGTGGTAGTAGTTGACTGGGCAGATGTGGATGGCAGATCCAATTAGAATTTAACACATGGAAAAATTTGGTCAAATGAGGTGGTGCCACGTGGCCCAGACATGGGCAACCACGTGGCACCCAGTCAACAATTGGTATGGAAATTTTAAAAATATTTGGGGGTTCATGGGTTTTGAACCCACGACCACCCACGAAGCTCAAGCCTTAAGAAATAGGCCAAACACCAACGCACCACACATGAGTCTTATTATATGCAATGTATTTAAATATATATATGTTGTAAAGTTTGGTAGGGCGCAAAAAGGAGGGGGCTAGGGCTAAGCCCCAACTCGTGGTCGACTTTCATTGCATATAACCTGGAGCGCGGGGGCTTAATAATAACCATATGCATGGGGATTTTGATAGACCCTAGCCCTTGGATCTTGGGCGGATCCCGCAAGGCCAGGGGCCTAATCCTACAAGGGTGCGCACAAATTTTATTGGTTAGGCCGAGGCCACATGAGATGCGCCCCAAAACTAGGAGCTAGCGCAAGTATGGGCCAACACTTAGCCCTTTTGGGCTAGCGCTTGGCCATATGGACTTCATATGACCGTATATTGAGGGCGCGCGCCACCCTTAGGGGGTTACTCTGTATATTTATGGTAAAAGTGGGTTTTTAAGCCTGTTATTGTAATTTTTAATTATTTGGCCTGATATTATGACCAGAAAGTGTTTTTTTTGGGATTTCTTGGCCATTTGGAGGGTGATTTGATCCCAGAAAGAGACCAGATCTTCAGGGGAATTTGAACTTCCTCATCTGAGCCTGAAAACTATAAAAACCAGGCTTTTTGAAGCTTTGAGGGAGACTTTTTGATGTAGGGTTTTGAAGGGGCAGTTTGTAAATTTTGGCCTTTTCTCATGTTTTGAGGGGCATTTTTGCCATGTTTTTGAGAGGAATTTGATGGAGCATGCTTGAATCTGAGCAAGGAGGTCTTGCACAACAGATCTGAAGCACATTATGTAACAACAAAGAGCCTATGCAAGAGAACTTTGAGCATTTTAAAGAGCAATAAAGAGGTCTTCCACTTGGAATCGGGCCCGGAGACGTAGCCAACGATTGGTGAACTCCGTTATCAACCTCTTGTATCTATTTCTCTTTCTATTTTTCCATTCTATTCTCTTCACTTGCAACATGGATATTAATGGTTGATCTCTTTATTCATTAATAAGCATCAAGTAAAAGTCACATTTGATATTCCGCAAACAAGATAATAAGTTTATGTATTTCACATTCTTAACGATCCGATGCAAAAAGTACATTAAACTAACTTGCAATTTATCAATAATACCTTCGTTTTTGGATCACCTAGGCATGGATGAGGATTCTGAAACTACATTTATGGAAAATTTAAGTAGCGAACAAACAAATGACATAGAGTTTCAGGATAACAACAAAACAATGTATGCCACTTTTCAATCAGAAATACAAAAAGATAATGAAGAGGTAATTGTTTTATTTGATTCATTTGAAAATCATGGTTTTGAAAATGCATCCATGGGGACTCTAGAATGTGAAACAGTTCATGCTGTTAGCTTTCCACATTTGCTAGAATATTATGAACATGAACTAATTTCCATTTATTCATTTGAAAGGCAAAATGACAGTCCTCAAGCAAATTTCCAGAAGGTTAATAAAACCAAACCATAATTGTTTGATGAACAAGAGGATAGTCTTGATACACATAATATGGCTGTCATATTTGAAGATGTTCAAGGATGTATGAATGTTTTTTTCGATATGCATGGAAGTGTAGACAAACCTATTGCTTCCATTTCAATTGAAAATGTTCTCAGAACAGAAGAAATAGAGCAAGAACAACAAACACTTATGAAAGAGGCTTGTCTTTCTGTTTTTGTTCATCAAGGATAAATGTTTTTTCATGGTTTTCATGACCCTGTGGCATGTTGTATGGAAAATTATAACAATCAAAATTTAAGGCTTAGGATGGATTTTAAGCTCAAAGATGAAGATAATGTCCAATCAGCGTCAGTATTAGATATGGATTGTTTTACACTAGCGGTTTCTTTCCAGCCGGTGTTGTCTTCTGATTAAGGAAGTTGTTACTTCCAGAAGTCTTAATAGATTTATCAGCTTCTTGATAGAAATTGACAAATTAAACCGCATGAAAGCAAGAATGCAGTGGAAGAAGTGAAACATGATTGTGTTCTTATGCATGGAAGATCCATTTGCAATTTTTCTAGAAACAATAAACAATCCCACTAATTTTGAAATCCTAAGATTCAAATTCATATATAACTTCTCGAATGGGTTATCAATGAACATGCTTTGGAACAAGCATGTGCAAAGAAACATAACATTAGATAAAATTCTTTCATGGTTGCATTGGCATTATGATTTCATTTGATTGGAAGCTCATTTCAACAGTTAGGTAGGTGTGAATAATCTTGATGATCAAGCATTTTCAAATTTAGATTTCCAAATACAGTATTTGGTTAGATTTTAGCAGTATATCCAACATTCAGTCTCTAGGTTAAGGTATTATACACATCTGTTGTAAGAGAATCCCTAATGGATAAGGCACAAGGTCTATTGTTATTTGCTACCTCGCAGGGAGGATAACATCCCCAATTGGAGCTCATGTTATCAATGCAAAATTTTTCATATGGAGTCCAAGTCTCGGGACTTAGTAGGAGGATAAATCGATATAGAGGAGCGATAGACTAGCAGACAGGGCCACATCTAGCAGACGAAGCTAAATATAGCAGAAAGGTGATGTTGATGGGACCCAGCGGGTCACAGATCGTGGGTGTCATAGATCGACGGTCGTGGAGCATATCAGGCTGAGAACTAACATGGAGGTTAATATTTCGAAAGAGGGTCGATAGTAATACGCCGGTTTCGTCTCAAGGGCACGTGGCACCACCAGATGCATATCAGGGGGAAACACGGGTGAGCTCGAAACCACTTTATCACACCTCGATGTCACATGTCAAAATATCATTGAATATGTCAAATCCAAGGGTCGCATGTGGAAAGGGAAAGTTGACGGCAAGTCAAATCATCTCAGGACACTTGTTTGGGTACTTTTCGTCCGTGCGATGCTGGGTGAGTGCCGCCAAAAAACTGATTCGAAGGCTCATCATTTGAAATCAATGTCCGAACGTGATAAGTTGTTATCCATGCAAGGACTTTCCTTAGTAGCCCATGATTAGCACTTAATGACGACTGCCATTCAAAATATGGGTGACATTGCTCTGTTGTTAGCGATTAACGTTTTATTCCAGAACAGGGTAACCACGAATCAAATTGCTCGTCTAATTCTTGTACAACTAAGGGAGGTAAGATTCTGCTTCCGGATAAACCAGAGGAAATGGAGAAGACAGATCCAACGGCCTTCAAAAAATCGAGATGTTCAAATAATCTGACAAAATCATCAATGAAGAGGAAATAGAAGCTTGTTGCATGAATATTGGCAACAAAATTTCACACAGAGCCTGCAGATGAAACCGGGTCAGGTGAAAAAATTAAACTAAATCCTATCATGAAGGATTTGATCATCAATGGATACACATACAATAAGAGTAAAAGGAGCAAGGGATGGAAGAAGGAGATTAAAGCTGAAATGGTTGAGGGTACTGGAGAAAACCAGCCTGATTGGCTTTATACTTTGATGTAAGAGATTGCAAACCTGAAATAGATTTCAAGCTAAATTAAGTATGTTTCAGGGAATTTTGTGGTGATACAGACAAGTGGAATTCAGGTTAAAAAGTGTCGAATAGGTTAGTTTTTTTGTGTATGACACTCCCTAGAAAGTAGGATTTCGGCTTTGGCACGTTACACCCTCTGTCACTAATGTCTATTTTTGGAATATTGGAGAAGATGTATCGTTTTGGATATCATATGTAATTTATCTATATATACTGTTGAAAAGATAAATAAAAGGTTGGACTTACCGGAGAGGGGCCTGCCCTCGTAGCATGAGAACTTTGTAGTTTCTTATGAACTTTAATATAAGAAGATAAGGTTTTTCTTAGATAGTCGAGATTCATCACGATGTTGATGTTCAATGTGTTTTCATGTTCTTCATATTCATGAATGTGTTTTTGCTGCTAGTAATAATTCTTAAGTTATGGAAGGAATTCATTTTTGCTGGTGCTCCTTCTCACATCGATTATACTTGTTATGTATTTTTGGTTACTATTTCAGACTTCACTTGTGATTGGTGCTCTGCTTGCAGTATCCAACCCTCAGGTTTATTCTTCCAATACTATACCAAGAGATTCATCCTCTAGTGGACGCCTCTTGTTGATAGTAGTTTTTCCTCTCTTGTCCTCTGCCATCTCTTATTACTTATTTGGCTAAACATCATACCTATTTTTCCTCTGTTCCCTTTGGAAATACATAGCTTATAACTCTTCATACTTTTTCAGGAACGGACCCCATTGCCCTGCTCTTATGTTTTGTCCTACCACCTTTAAATTTTACACCATGGAAAAATCTGACCTTTGTACACGTATCGCCAAATATTTTGAATACCCCAAATAGTTGTATGTCCGAGAGAGCCCTCTCTGGTTGGAAAGGTAAGAATCCAACCTAAAGTTGGTTGAAATAGTTACCTCTGTCGTTTTTTTATCAACCAGACAAAATTTACAGAGTGCTAACATAAGGCATGCCTTTCTTTTCAAGGACCTCAACATATTTGGATTTTGTTTTAGGTTCATTCAATGGGTTTCTTCTATATATGCTCTCCCTGGATCGCTCCGCTTGTCAATGGCCGACCTACTAATTTTTTTCAAAGCAACATGGGACTAATATAGGGGTGTCCCCTCTCCCCCTTGATATTCATCATCATGGCTGATTCCTTAAGCTGAAAATTGGAACATGAAAGTGTCATTGGCAATTTGCCTAGAATATATATTGTGTGTGGTGTTAAAAGTATCAACCATTTGCAGTTTTTCAATGGCACGTTATTGGTGGGTGGTGCTTCCATTATCATCACCACAAGATCTAAAAAAGTTATGGATTCCTTTCTTGACTAACCAGGAGGGGCTATCGACCACAAGAAATTTCAAATTCTAGGCTAGAGTACTAGGCCACAGGTAATGCAAGCAATTTCAATACTTTTTTAATTTACCCTTGTTGAGAATTGGACCTCCTTTCGTTACCTATGAATCCCCATTTCTATAAAAAATTCAACATCTCAGGAGTAGAAATGTATTATTGAGAATATTTGGCTTAAAGTTTTGCAACATGGCTCTTAATAGTTCAACCCCCATGATAGGATTGTCCTTATCAAAGTTGTGCTATCTAATCTACCCTTATTCTAGTGCTCGATTATGATGCCCCCTCGCCTCATAATGAACCAACTTTCAATGGACATTAGGAAATTTCTTTAGCAAGGAGGTCAGTCTAATGAAAAGAAATACCACCTCATCAATTAGAAAGTTGTCACGAATCTCAAGGAAAGGGGTGGATTGGGAATTAAATACCTAACATTGATGAATGTGGCAATGGGAACCAAACTATTGTGGAGAATGGTCACACAGAAGCTAGTTTGGTGAAAAAAAATACTAAGGAAGAAGTATTTTAAGGGTACCAATTAGAGGTGTTTAGAATATTCGCTTAAGGAGAGTGAGGGATCCCCATTTTTCAATCTTCTTGAGGTGGTCATCTTTGTTATACAAGAAAAACAAACTTGGATCCCTGACAATGGGAAAACTATTAATATGTAGGAGGAAACATTTTAGGGAAAGAGAAGCTATCTTCACGGGTGGAGCTAGTCTCTTTGTGGAATTGGATGAAGGAGTAATAGATTCATACTTTGTATGAAATATCTAAGTGGGAAAATGGGTTTTGAAACTGGGTAGGATGGAGTTTTGCACCACCTCCAACACATATGTTTCCTCTTATGCATTCTTTAATCTAGGTTTTAACTGGTCGTGCTCCTTGGAATAAAGATAAGAAAGATCTCAGGGATGGGGGGAAGCTAAGAATACAATGAGCGATGGATATTTTTTCTTGCTAGAAGGAATCGATTTGCATTAGAGATCACCACAATGGAGAAGAATATGGCATAGTGATGGATTGTCGAAGGTCGATCTTTTCTGTTGGATCCTTACCCAAGGGAAAATTCTTGCCGATGATAACCTTAAAAAGAGGTATTGTTGGACCTACGCGATGTGTTTTATTGACCTAGGATGAAGAAATGATTCAACATCTGTTCATTGACTATAAATATGCCAAGGAAGCATGGTCATATGCTCTAGAAGGATTATTTCCTAGAGTCCATTGGCCATAAACTTGTTGGGAAATTTCAATTCAATGGAGTTGATTTTACAGGAGAAGCTTCAAACAAAAGATGTGGTTCAAACGAATATGGGAGGAAGTACCAAAATATATGTGTTGGAAGCTTTGAATCTCAAGAAATAAAATGATTTTTAAAGAGGAGGGACATCATCCTAGACACATGGTGTCAAAATAAATATCTCTTCTCTCAGATTATATGCAGTCCATAATCATTTTTCATGATCAAAATCTGGAGGCTTGTGAAAAGGATTGGAAGGATAAATTTAAGTTGGGTTATAATGTCCCTTCTCATAGAGGGAAAGTGGTCTCCCCCAAAGTGGACGATCAAGAAAAACATACATGATTTCAAGATGTGGATAGAACAACAACAAGTAAGCACTCTCTTCTTTGATGGTGCCTCAAGCAATAACCCAGGGGTGGCAAGTGCAGGAGGGAATTTTCATGATTTTGGAGAAAACAAAATATCTTTCTACACCTAGGGACTTGGGAATGTCTCTAATAACATTGCCAATGCATATTCCTTGTGGAGAGGAGTCTTTATAGCAAAAGAAGAAGGGATAACCAGACTTTTGGTTACAAGGGACTTGATGTTTGTAATCCGAGTTGTGATTGACAAGTCTAAGTCAGGAAGAAATACTTTAAACATTCTCATATCAAGGATACTTAATGTCCTCTATGCCTTTGAAGAAGTATCCTTTTCCCATATCAATTGTGAGCTAAACTCAAAGGCAGATTATTGGGCTAAGTTTTCTTTCTTTTTGAGCCCAAACACCTCTATAAAAGATGGGGTAAGGGGTAACCTCCCTATACCCTAGTGATTTAATATAAATTAATCCATAATTAATGCCAAGCAACACTTGGATACGTCAATGGACAGATGACGAAAAATATGGATTCCTACACATTTGAAGTGTATGGGATACAAAGAGGTTAATCAATGCAAAGTGTGTGAACTCCATTTTAAATATGGGAGGAAATCAATCGTGACGATTCTTAGCTAAAGGGTTTGTAGTGTGGAAGCGGGTTTGGACTAATGTAGTGGATCAGAAGATTCACAGATGAGGTTATGGGCCTCTTCATGTGGTCAATGATGTTTTCAGGTGGTGGATTTGGAAGTTTCTTATCCTTCGATGTTGGTGCTCCTTCGGCCATGACCAAGATTCCCTTGGTCTCTAGGTTGCCTCCCCCTATGTTATTTTTTAGTGGAAATTTATATGTTTCTATCTTACATATTCAAAATAATTTGCATCCCTTTCTTCTTATCTTTTTCAAAGTCAAAATTGGAACTTGAGGGTTGTGTGGTCTGGGTTTCCTATTTGTGGTTTGGTGCACAATATTTGTAGGATAGGTATGGATATCTTTGATTGATAAAAAGTTTGGAAAATTCTCCGAAGGCATGAGGAGATAATGCAGGTGAATAATGGTGCCCTTATGCACATTTCCACAAAGATCTCAAGCCTAGTACATGCTAATTCTACCAATACAAAAAACATTTCAAATCTCCTTTCAACTCAGATGTAGAGGCTCGATGCGCTGGAAATTGAATGCCAATATCTTCGGCCATTGTTTATTCTGCAGCACTAGGATTCTCCCTCTTTAGCTTCAAACAATCAAGGCACAATGAATTCTTGTCATGAAGGCCAGAATGGTAAAGATACTGTGGGTTAGCATCTAGTTCCCATGGAAGTTGAAGATGGATTCCCTCACTCTGTCAAGGGGTATGAAGTTCAAGATAATGTGCCTCCATAGTTAGTTTATGTTTTTTAGAGTAGTTTTTATCTTGGGTCAGTATGTAAAGGAAACAACTTGTATAATTGTATGGAATTCCTTCATGAAAAAGGATTTGTTTTTTATCATTATTATCTTAGAAATATGTTTGGTCTAGTAGTAGGATTTCGTAATTTTGTATGACTTTGTAGTTTGCTTCAACACAACCCTTTTATATTAATATAAATTTATGTCACGGTTAAAAAAAAAGAATATTGGTGTTTGTGATAAAAGTTTGAAAGGCACACATTCCTTATATTTTGTGATTTGGTTCTAATTTAAGAGTCGCTTGGATGGCATCGAGTAAAGTCATTGTAAAAGTATTTTCTTGTTTCTAGAATAGTCTCATTGTGTTATTATTCTTTATTGAGGATCTTGTTGTCACAATACCTTAAGGGTTTTGTCCTTGTGTGTTTAGGACTTTTTATATGAGTAGTTTGTATAATTTTGTTATTTTATGTGAATTGAGTTCTTTGGTCTTTTCATTAAAATTTGGGAGTTTTTGGACCATATTTTGGTGTCAATCAAGAACTTTATTTTCCATAAATCAATATAAGTTTTTAATTCCATGCCTCAGAGGACAGTGCGTCTAAAATTTAATATATAAAAGAATTCCAAGGAATTTCTTTTTATTTGAATGAGATGCAAACAACCCATGAGGTATATAAACATTAAAGCACTCGTTGAATTCAAGACTTCCCTCTCATGGATAACCCATATACTCTATCTCTTTATCAAAAGCACTGAAAGGAAATAATGGGGAAAATACATATTCATGTATGACATTAAGTAATCTTATAGCATGCATGAACTTATTGACATGATATTCTAGTGAGTCAGATTTATCCAAATCAAACTTTGGTAGTAATATTTCTACATTCTTTAAAATATGTGTATTACACCAAACAAGTTTAATGCATCCAATGCTAACCAAGCTGATTGATTTTTTACCATGTTTTTTTGGAGGATATTACTTATGGAACGTGATGTGGAAGAAGTTTTGGAATTGGAAGAGGGTTCTTCAAGTTGCTTTGTAGAAAGAGAAGGAAAAATCTGATCTATAGGGTTGAGAATGGCTTGAATAGATTAGGAGATAAAATCTATGAGATTGCCTATGTAGGTTCGTTCCTTTGATTGAGTAGGAATTCTATAAACTTTTCCTTGTTGAGATAGTTCAAAAACAATGGGTAATGCACCAATCTAATGGACATAATTCTGAGCTAATCTCCAGAAAGCTTGAAACTGTTTGGGTGGAACAACGAATTGATCCTTGGTTTTAGATGAAGTTGGATTTTTGATTATAAGTATGTTTCGAAATGAGGGTTAGCTATGGCTTGTAATTGAGTCTTGTTTTTGAAGTGACCTTCAACTTCTTCAAAAATTGGTTATGGACTTGTTTCGGGCACATCTGCATGCAAATATGTTTTGTCCATTATATGGTTGGGGTAAGACTTTCCATTGTTCCTATGAGAAAAACATCCACACAAATCACGTAATTTATCAACCATACAAGGCCAACGATCCTCCAAAATATTAATGTGGGGAAATGACCCTTGTCAACTACACACTCTTACCCGAGGAAAGGGCCAAATTAGATCTTTCTCCATTGAAATTGCAAGCCCTCCTATTATGACTTGGTTGTTGTATGCAAGGTAAGATGTTCTTTTATGCTATTTTCTAATCTAATCTAAACTAATAAATGTAAATTCAAAAACAAAATGATGATGGGGTGAATGTAAGGAGTGAGATGCAAAAAATGCAAGATGCAAATGCAACTAGCTAAATCCTAACTCTATAGAAAGAACAAAGTCTTGAGATGTAACAGATAGTAGGGAAAATAGTCCACCACTGCAACCATAAATCAATCTATGTTGGAGCATCCCAACTCCCTCCCTGAGTGAAATGATCCCACTACTAAGAGCACTTCCCTATCAATAAAGTAGTTAGTGACTAAGCTTAAATGAAACACGGTTAAACATATAGTGATATTAAGCTAGGGGGATAAATGAAACTTTATGAATCTCAAGAGATATTTTGTAGTTGTAACAAACAAGAGTCTCCCCTCTTTTATATCAATTACCATGTGCTTCACTAATCAATTTTGGGCCAACATAAACAATATATGGGAAACAAGAGCTTTCCCAAATTCATTCTCAATGCCTTGCCTTTTGTATAAGCCATATAAATAGGTTTTTTGATATATCAGTGTTGTTTGGAGCTTAAGGAAACTCAAAGACCTTCCCCTAAGTAAAGAAACAATTTGATTGCTCTATTCTATGCTTGCTTGGATTGTAGGTATATTGATTCTTCTCATTGGTTGCCAACTTCATTCCAAAAACTCTCTAGATGATGGTTGCAACTGTATAAAAACCATAGCAACATTGTCTCTCTTTGTTGGACTAACCACAAATGTAAATATTGTTGTTACTTTAGAAATCCAACTTTGTGATTTTCTCATATGCTTGGTAAAAATGGCCACCACTTCAAGCTAAAATTTAATGATAGAGAGGATGCCCAAAGACCAAAGTGTAATGCAGAGTTATTTCAGACACGAAATTGATCTACAATGGGGAATGAGACTTCAAGTCAAGTTGTCTTAAAGTGTCTAGAATATGTAGCACCAAACCAAGGCAAAATCTAATGAAAAGAAAGACTTCTTCACACCCCAGAATTACTACTCACTAGCTTGGGAGAAAAGATGTGGTTGGATGCAAGCAAACACACCCTTTGGAAGCTCGTGACATACAAAATAATCTTGCAAACAAGTAAGACACTCACTTATGGCCAATATATGAATAAATAAACTTGTATAGGGTAAATGAAGCACTATAGGGAGAAACAATAATGAAACAAGGCAATGAGAGATAGTTGTAAAAAGGTAAATTGTTGAGCTAGAGTGCCAAGGTACCAAATTATCGAGGTTGAGGGAAATTCACTCTTATGGGTGACCAACTTGTCTTTTAGTGAGTAATTCTCTAGGTTAAGGGCTCATATTACACATCCAAGTGAGCAATTCATCTCTTTTTCTAAAAATACTCAATTAAACCATGATCCAATTGGATACAAGTGGCCATCCACCCCAAAAGTGGTCTTACACCTTGGTGATTCTACAATATTTTTATAGGTATTAAACTTTTGATGCATTTTTCTGGCACTTCCCATGCATTTTTGGCAATAGACATGACCTAGAAAGCTCTCACTACCAAGCTTGCAAAACACAAAAATCTTGGAGCAAGCTTTCCAATGGTCCAAGAAATGCCCCAAATGGAGATTATATGAGAAAGTTGTAGTCCCAAGAAGTTGACATATCAACTAGGATCATTAGGGCCTGCATCCCTTTTGCCACTTCATATCCTAAGGTGAGGGTTTTGGATCTCATGGTTTTTGCCTCATAGGGTCTTAATTTATGTTAAAAGGTGGTTTTATCCTTTTGTAATTGGATTTTTGTTAATGAGCATAGTCAACACATCTCTCCTTGGATATAAGCTACCACCATTATATCCAACTTGTATTTCTTTGCATAGTGCAATGTTTTCACTATTTCATTCATTAATATAGTTCATGTTTCAATGTGTTCTCTGCAACATCTTTGTGTTATTCTACCTATATTTCTATCTTCATTTCGTTCTCAACATAACTTGTATCACTAGTATCAAAGCAATCTACTCTTTGTCATTTTTCAGTGCATGTCCTCAATGAGGTTAGGGTACAAGGAATTCAGCCTCAAACTAACCAATCCTAGTGAAGACTTCCCTTTTCGACCCAAGCAACCTCCCATGACAAGTGAAAATAAAGACAATGGAGTAAGAGATACTATCAAGTTGTTGCTCAAGGAAGCCCTCGCATGATAGAGGAACAATATGATGGATATTTTCCCATAGATCCATTGACAACTCTCAATGGTGATGGAGGTACCTTTGACAAGCAGTCACTTCGAAGGTACAATGTCCTTCAAGGTACAAGTTAACATTGGAATTCCTTTGTTTAAATATGGGACACATATAGATGCTTTGGAGAAATTTTTGAGTCTACTAGAGGGTTACTATTATATATATATATATTTTTTGACAATAATAATATCATC
The DNA here is from genome assembly GCA_010110895.2 of Picea sitchensis. Classification (NCBI taxonomy): domain Eukaryota; kingdom Viridiplantae; phylum Streptophyta; class Pinopsida; order Pinales; family Pinaceae; genus Picea; species Picea sitchensis. Next base: position 144,901 of record SNQJ01S0002946.1, on the reverse strand, counting down.
TTCATGCTCCTCAAGACCCTTCACCATGTCAAAGATTAGTGGGACACTTATTGTGTGCAAACATGTAAAAGATGAGTTTGAAGCATTTGGTGTAGAATCCACTTGGACGACTTTTATTGATGTACTTGAGGATGAATTATACCCTATTGAAAACTAAGATGACCAGTGCATGGGATGAACAACTTTACACCATGAGAAAGACCAAAAAGTATTTAATTACACCAATACCTTCCATACCTTGCACTAAAATTTGGGTATCAAGGAGTCCAAATGGCACTTGGTTCTAAAATACCATAGTGATCTACACAGGTACATCCAAACAAAAACGATGTTTTTTCACATCTCTTCACTTGGAGCCGCTCATTAGTATGTTTCCAAGATCAAGCAAAAGTTTTGGTAGAAGTGTGAAAGAGATTTTGGGTTTGCAAATCAACCACAACAAAGGAATGCTAAATGTGGTCCTAACTAGCAAAAAAAAAAGACATAGAAAGGATAGCTAACCTCAAGGCAACCACTCCCAACTGCATGCAAAGAAGAGTAACAATAAGTAAAAGGACACTAAAAAGTGGTGTGAATTGTAAGTTTTAAACTTGTGAAGTAAAGCAATGCATACAGATTCTTAAGCAAAACCAAAATTAATCAATGGTTCATACACATAGTACACAAATATTTACGCTGGAAACCCTTAACCGTGAGAAAACCAAACTTCCTTGGTGCCGCACCTTTCAACTCTTCATTGTATTAATTTCACCATTCACCATACAATATATACAATATTTTACCTCTTCGCTCGCAATTAGGATGACATGTACAACTCTCAAATGGGTATCCAAATATAATTTCATATTTGCAAATATAGAATTTTGCTTTTCAAAAATCACCTTCATTCGGGGTTAACCAGAATTGACCCTAAAACAATACGAATTTTATCGAAATGGGCCAAAGAATGCCTCAACATTGTGAGAGCTCAGGAACCCACCTATATCTCTCAAATGGGTATCAAAAAATTGTTTTGTATTTTTAAACCCATTATTGCACTTATTCTAAATAGCCTTCATTCGGGGTTGGTCAAACTCGGGCCTAGAATGACCCGAAGTTGAGAAAAAAGGGACCAAGAACTACACGTCTTCGCTTGCAATTAGTACCACGTGTACAACTCTCAAATGGGTATCCAAATATGATTTCATATTTGCAAATGAATAATTTTTCTTTCCAAAAATCACCTTCATTCGGGGTTAACTCTAATCAACCCTAAAACGATACGAATTTGATCGAAATATGGGTATCAAAAAATTATTTTATATTTTTAAACCCATAATTCCAGTTCTTCCAAATAGCCTTCATTCGAGGCTGGTCAAACTTGGGCCTATAATGACACGAAGTTGAGAAAAATGGGCCCAAGAACTACATGTCTTCTCCCGCAATCGAGACCATGTGTACAACTCTCAAATGGGTATCCAAATATGATTTCATCTTTGGAAATAAATAATTTGTCTTTTCAAAAATTACCTTCATTCGAGGTTAACCAGAATCAACCCTAAAATGATACGAGTTTGATCGAAAGGGGCCAAAAATGCCTCAATGTTATGAGCGCTCGGGAACCCACTTGCATCTCCCAAATGGGTACCAAAAAAATTATTTTATATTTTTAAACCCATAATTCCACTTTTTCTAAATAGCCTTCATTCGGGGCTGGTCAAACTTGGGCCTAGAATGACTCGAAGTTGAGAAAAAGGGGCCCAAGAACTACACAGGAACACACCTATATTTCTCAAATGGGTATCAAAAAATTATTTCATATTTGCAAATGAATACTTTTGCTTTTCAAAAATCACCTTCATTCAGGGTTAACTAGAATCAACCCTGAAACGATATGAATTTGATAGAAATGGACCAAAGAATCCCTCAACGTTGTGAGACCTCGGGAACCCACCTATATCTCTCAAATGGGTATCAAAAAATTATTTTATTTTTTTAAACACATAATTCCACTTCTTCCAAATAGACTTCGTTCGAGGCTGGTCAAACTTGGGACTAGAATGACCCGAAGTTGAGAAAAAGGGGCCCAAGAACTACACGTCTTCTCCTACAATCGGGACCACATGTACAAATCTCAAATGGGTATCCAAATATGATTTCATCTTTGGAAATGAAGAATTTATCTTTTCAAAAATCACCTTCATTCGGGGTTAACTAGAATCAACCCTTAAACGATACGAATTTGATCAAAATGGGCCAAAGAATACCTCAAAGTTACGAGAGCTCAGAAACCCACTTGCATCTCTCAAATGGGTATCAAATAATTATTTTATATTTTTAAACCCATAATTCCACTTTTTCCAAAATAGCCTTCATTCGGGGCTGGTCAAACTTGGGCCTAGAATGAACCGAAGTTGAGAAGAAGGGGCTCAATAACTACACGTCTTCGCTCGCAATTAGGACCACGTGTACAAATCTCAAATGGGTATCCAAATATGATTTCATATTTGCAAATGAAGAATTTTGATTTTCAAAAATCACCTTCATTCAGGGTTAACCATAATCGACCATAAAACGATATGAATTTGATCGAAATGGATAAAAGAATGCCTCAACGTTACGAGCGCTCGGGAACCCACTTGCATCTCTCGAATGGGTATCAAAAAATTATTTTGTATTTTTAAACCAATAATTCCACTTCTTCCAAATAGCCTTCATTCGGGGTTGGTCAAACTTGGGCTTAGAATGACCTGAAGTTGAGAAAAAGGGGTCCAAGAACTACTTGTCTTCACTCGCAATCAAGACCACGTGTACAACTCTCAAATGGGTATTCAAATATGATTTCATATTTGCAAATTAAGAAATTTTCTTTTGAAAAATCACCTTCATTTGGGGTTAACCAGAATCAACCCTAAAACGATATGAATTTGATCGAAATGGGCCAAAGAATGCCTCAACGTTGCGAGAGCTCCAGAACCCACCTATATCTCTCAAATGGGTATGAAAATATTATTTTATATTTTTAAACCTCTTCCAAATAGCCTTCATTCGAGGCTGGTCAAACTTGGGCCAACAATGACCTGAAGTTGAGAAAAAGGGGCCCAAGAACTACATGTCTTCTCCCGCAATCGGGACCACGCGTACAACTCTCAAATGGGTATTCAAATATGGTTTCATCTTTGGAAATGAATAATTTGTCTTTTAAAAAATCACCTTCATTCAAGGTTAACCAGAATCAACCCTAAAACGATACGAATTTGATCGAAATGGGAAAAATAACGCCTCGACGTAACGAGAGCTCGGGAACCCACTTGCATATCTCAAATGGGTATCAAAAAATTATTTTGAATTTTAAAACCCATAATTCCACTTCTTCTAAACAACCTTCATTCGGGGCTGGTCAAACTTGGGCCTAGAATGATCCGAGTCGAGAAAAAGGGGCCCAAGAACTACATGTCTTTGCTCACAATTAGGACCACATGTACAACTCTCAAATGGGTATCCAAATATGATTTCATATTTGCAAATGAAGAATTTTTCTTTTCAAAAATCACCTTCATTCGGGGTTAACCAAAATCGACCCTAAAACGATACAAATTTGATCGAAATGGGAAAAAGAATCCCTCAATGTTACGAGTGCTCAAGAACCCACTTGCATCTCTCGAATGGGTATCAAAAAATTATTTTGTATTATTAATTCCATAATTTCGGGGCTGGTCAAAATTGAGCCTAAAATGACCCGAAGTGAAGAAAAAGGGGCCCAAGAACTACACATCTTCGCTCGCAATTAGGACATGTACAACTATCAAAAGGGTATCCAAATATGATTTCATATTTGCAAATGGAGATTTTTTCTTTTCAAAAATCAACTTCATTTGGGGTTAACCAGAATCAACCCTAAAACGATACAAATCTGATCGAAATGGGCCAAAGAATGCCCCAACGTTACGATCGCTTGGGAACCCACTTGCATCTCTCAAATGGGTATCAAAAAATTGTTTTATATTTTTAAACCCATAATTCCACTTCTTCTAAATAGACTTCATTCAGGGCTGGTCAAACTTGGGCCTAAAATGACCCAAAGTTGAGAAAAAGGGGCCCAAGAACTACACGTCTTCGCTCGTAATTAGTACCATGTGTTCAAATCTCAAATGGGTATCCAAATATGATTTCATATTTGCAAATGAAGAATTTTTCTTTTGAAAAATCACCTTCATTCGGGGTTAACCAGAACCAACCCTAAAACGATACAAATTTGATTGAAATGGAAAAAAAGAATGCCTCAACGTTACAAGTGCTCGAGAACCCACTTGTATCTCTCAAATGGGTATCAAAAGATTATATTATATTTTTAAACCCATAATTCCACTTCTTCTAAATAGTCTTCATTCCCGGCTAGTCAAACTTGGGCCTAAAATGACCCGAAGTTAAGAAAAAGGGGCCTAAAAACTACATGTCTTCCCTTGCAATTAGGACCACGTGTACAACTCTCAAATGGGTATCCAAATATGATTTCATATTTGCAAATGAAGAATTTTGGTTTTCAAAAATCACCTTCAGGTAAACCAAAATCGACCCTAAAACGATACCAATTTGATCGAAATGGGAAAAATAATGCCTCAATGTTACTAGCGCTCGGGAACCCACTTGCATTTCTCAAATGGGTATCAAAAAATTATTTTATGTTTTTAAGGCCATGATTCCACTTCTTCTAAATAACCTTCATTCAGGGCTGGTCAAAATTGGGCCTAAAATGACCCGAAGTTGAGAAAAAGGGGCCCAAGAACTACACGTCTTCGCTCGCAATTAGGACCACATGTACAACTCTCAAATGGGTATCCAAATATGATTTCATATTTGAAAATGAATAATTTTTCTTTTCAAAAATCACCTTCATTCGGGGTTAACTAGAATCAACCCTAAAATGATACGAATTTGATTGAAATGGGCAAAAGAATACCTCAACGTTACGAGCACTTAGGAACCCACTTGCATCTCTTAAATGGGTATAAAAAAAATTTATTTTGTATTTTGAAACCCATAATTCCACTTCCTCCAAATATCCTTCATCCGGGGCTGGTCAAACTTGGGTCTAGAATGACCCAAAGTTGAGAAAAAGGGGCCCAAGAACTACACATCTTCGCTCGCAATCAATACCACATTTACAACTCTCAAATGGGTATCCAAATATGATTTTGGATCTGGATTATTTTTGGCACGAAATGAGAGCGGAGATATAATAAAGAAATGCACAGAGATATAGCAGATATCCAATAATATAACAAAAATGTATCAGAGATGCAACCATAAAAACAGAGATACAGTAATACACGATTTCTATTAATGAAATAAATGTACAGACACTGTAAAAATATAGAGTGAAAGACTCACTAGAATGGTGGGAGCTTATCTCTGAGAAGAGATGTGATGGCTACTCGCATTCGCAAGAAGATGATTTTGCAATGAGGCTCCAAAGGCCTTTTTTATCATAAAGAAAATCCAAAACCCTAACCCCGGAAGATGAAAAGCCAACAGTTTTGTGGACCCCGTTTTAGGTAGTTTGGTGTATCAACTTCCCGAGGGTGTAACTTTGGCATATGATCTCTGTTTGGGGTGCACGATAGCTCGTTGGAAAGGTATTGTGAAGGATATTCATTTAGGGGGCTCAATCACTCCTTCGACTATCATTGAGAAGATCGATCCAAAAAAACTTTCATTTAGGCCAGAATTTTCCAAAAAACTGTTTTGAGCCAACTAGAAAAGGTGGGTGGTCGTCGTTATCCACCTGGATCAATTTCATATTTGCAAATGAATAATTTTGATTTTCAAAAATACCCTTCATTCGGGGTTAACCATAATCAACCCTAAAACGATACAAATTTGATCTAAATGGGCCAAAGAATGCCTCAACGTTACAAGCGCTCGAGAACCCACTTGCATCTCTCAAATGGGTATCAAAAACTTATTTTATTTTTGTAAACCCATAATTTCACTTCTTCTAAATAGCCTTAATTTGGGGCAGGTCAAACTTGGGCCTAAAATGACCCGAAGTTGAGAAAAAAGTGCCCAAGAACTACATGTCTTCACTCACAATCAATACCACATGTAAAACACTCAAATGGGTATCCATATATGATTTCATATTTGCAAATGAAGAATTTTGCTTTTCAAAAATCACCTTCATTCGGGGTTAAACATAATCAACCCTAAAACGATACTAATTTGATCGAAATGGGCCAAATAATGCCTCAACATTGCGAGAGCTTGGGAACCTACCTATATCTCTCAAATGGGTATCAAAAAAATTATTTGTATTTTTAAACCTCTTCCAAATAGCCTTCATTAGGGGTTGGTCAAACTTGGGCCTAGAATGACCCGAAGTTCACAAAAGGGGCCCAAGAACTACACATCTTCTCCCACAATCAGGACCCTGTGTACAACTCTCAAATGGCTATCCAAATACGATTTCATGTTTGGAAATGAAGAATTTGTCTTTTCAAAAATCACCTTCATTTGGGGTTAACCAAAATCAACCCTAAAACGATACAAATTTGATCGAAATGGGCAAAAGAATGACTCAACGTTACGAGTGCTCGGAAACCCACTTGCATCTCTCAAATGGGTATCAAAAAAATATTATATATTTTTAAACCCATAATTCCACTGTTTCTAAATAGCCTTCATTCGGGGTTGGTCAAACTAATTCCTAGATTGACTCGAAGTTGAGAAAAAGGGGACCAAGAACTACACGTCTTTGCTCGCAATTAGGACCATGTGTACAACTCTCAAATGGGTATCCAAATATGATTTCCTATTTGCAAATGAAGAATTTTGCTTTTCAGAAATCACCTTCATTCGGGGTTAACCAAAATCGACCCTAAAACGATACAAATTTGATCGAAATGGGCAAAAGAATGCCTCAACGTTACAAGCACTCGAGAACCCACTTGCATCTCTCAAATGGGTATCAAAAAATTATTTTGTATTTTTAAACTCATAATTCCACTTCTTCCAAATAACCTTCATTCGGGGCTAGTCAAACTTGGGCCTAAAATGACCCGAAGTTGAGAAAAAGAGGCCCAAGAACTACACATCTTCACTCATAATTAGGATTGCATGTACAACTCTCAAATGGGTATCCAAATATGATTTCGTATTTGCAAATGAAAATTTTTCTTTTCAAATATCACCTTCATTCGGGGTTAACCATAATCAACCCTAAAACAATATGAATTTGATCGAAATGGGAAAAATAATGCCTCAATGTTACGAGCGCTCGGGAACCCACTTGCATCTCTCTAATGGGTATCAAAAAATTATTTTGTATTTTTAAACCCATAATTCCACTTCTTCAAACTAGCCCTCATTCGGGGCTAGTTAAACTTGGGCCTAAAATGATCCAAAGTTGAGAAAAAGGGACCCAAGAACTACACATCTTCTCTAACAATTAGTACCACATGTACAACACTCAAATTGGCATCCACATATGATTTCATATTTGCAAATGAAGAATTTTTCTTTTCAAAAATCACCTTCATTCGGGGTTAACCAGAATCAACCCTAAAACGATACGAATTTGATCGAAATGAGAAAAAGAATGGCTCAACGTTATGAGAGCTCGAGAACCCACTTGCATCTCTCAAATGTGTATCAAAATTTTTATTTTTTATTTTTAAACCCATAATTCCACTTCTTCCAAATAGCCGTCATTCGGCGCTGCTCAGACTTGGGCCTAGAATAACCCGAAGTTGAGAAAAAGGGGCCCAAAAACTACACCTCTTCGCTCGTAATCAAGACCACATGTAAAACTCTCAAATGGGTATCCAAATATGATTTTATATTTGAAAATGAAGAATTTTGCTTTTCAAAGATCACCTTCATTAAGGGTTAACTAGAATCAACGCTAAAACGAGACGAATTTGATCGAAATGGACCAAAGAATGCCTTAACGTTGCGAGAACTCAGGAACCCACCTATATCTCTCAAATGGGTATCAAAAAATTATTTTATATTTTTAAACCCATAATTCCACTTTGCCCAAATAGCCTTCATTCGAGGTTGGTCAAACTTGGGCCTAGAATGACCCAAAGTTGAGGAAAAGGGGCCCAAGAACTACACGTCTTCTCCTACAATCGGGACCACGTGTACAAATCTCAAATGGGTATCCAAATATGATTTCATCTTTGGAAATGAAGAATTTGTCTTTTCAAAAATAACCTTCATTCCGGGTTAACTAGAATCAACCCTAAAATGATACGAATTTGATCGAAATGGGCCAAAGAATGCCTCAACGTTATGAGCGCTCGAGAACCCACTTGCATCTCTCAAATGGGTATCAAAAAATTATTTTATATTTTTAAACCCATAATTCCACTTTTTCTAA
>SNQJ01S0002946.1:110605-125040 GCA_010110895.2 Picea sitchensis | reverse complement strand
TGAACTTGAAGAAGAAGGAGAAGAAGGAGGTGTTGATGGAGGTGAAGGAGGAATGTGAGGATGGTCCTCTTCCTCTTCACTTTTTCCTTTTGAAGAATTACCCAAAACTGGTCGCTTCCGTTCTAAATAATCTTCATACAAAAATGTCACCATCTCCGACATAGCATGGAATGTTTTCCGGAACTCTTTCTCTTCTTGAGAAATCCCTTCTTCCGATGCCATCCTCTCTTTGAAAGAGGCTCTTTTTCTCAATCCAATTAATGGATTCTCTGCAACAAGCTCACCTTCACCACGCTGTAGCTTTTCCCTGGTTAACATGCAACTCAAATCCAAACGTCAACTAGCTCTGATACCACTTGATCCGTAGGATCTTTTAAATGACTATGGTTGAGTTTTAATTTTGCATGCATTAATTAACCATTTGAGAAACTTAGTGAAAGAATGAGGAAAGAAGAAGATTTATACCAACCATATACACATATGCAGATCTAAAATGAAAATATAGACAACAAACCATAACACGCAGATTGATAACGGAGTTCGGCACAACTTTTGCCTACGTCTCCGGGTCTTTGTCTTTGTGGGGGAGGATTCTTTATTTCTGTTCAAATGCTCAAAAGTACATTGCTGCAATGCCAAATGGCTACAAGACTGATCTGGTCTTGTTCTCCCAGATCTCTAGAACCCTGCAAAGAAAATGACACGCAAAATGGACGTCCGGAGCTCCCAGAAATGGTCCGACAACATTTCCACCTCAAGGCTTCACTGCATCAACATGGCTTTGTATTGGCTTTTCTCCAGCATAAGTCTGCTCTGACTGACTGCCTAATGGCCTCAAACAGGCCTGGTTTACATAGCCTTGGAGTTGGTTTCTCAACTCCAACTTCCTCCAAGAATTTGGCCTCCAAAAATGCCCAATATCCCCCAAAAATGGAGAGAATAAGTTAAAAATAGGCATAATTAACCAAAAATAACCAAAACATGGCATAAAACCCACTTAATAAAGTTCTATTGGACCAAATCGGGCGCAACACCCGAGCCCTGGGCGCGCACCCTCCGGCATGGTCACATGAGTCAACCATGTGGCCGAGCGCTCACGCGCTGGCTCCTTCCCATTGCTCCCGCTCCTGGTTCCTTGGCGCTCCAATAGGGTCACGCGCTAACTATTATAACAACCCCCCTTTTGGCGCGCTTGCTCCCGGTTGTATGGCTATAACCCCGGCTAACAATAGAACCGTGCATTTAAAACCCCGCGTTTTGTGTGGAAGGGTCCCGGTCCTTTGGCGCATAGGACCCATGGCTTACAGTGGTAACCCCGCGCCTTTGGTTACACTAAACATTATATGGCGTATGTCGCACCGAGGGCTGGGGCTAAGCCCCGACCCTTTTCCCCGCGGTTGAAGCTTTGAAACGAATTCAAATACATTTAATGCCGATTGTATAACAAGTACCATCTGCCGGCGGGCTGGCTAGCCCGACTTTCCCAGTCCTTTCGCCCACCGGAGGTCACGGGTTCGACCCTTGACGACATACCAATTTTTTTTTACATATATCCAATAACCAATCATATGGTGCCATGTGGCAGCCCGTGAGTGGGCCACGTGGCACCTTAAAAACTGACCATAACCTGACACGTGTCAAACTCTGATTGGCCCACGTGCCTGGCACATCAACTGCCGCGTCATCCACCGTACTGCCACGCGTCACTGCCGCGTTACCCTACCGTACTGCCCTGTCATCTTGCCACGTCAGCTGCTGACGTCACCCTGTGCCACGTGTCACCCTTTCAGTGGTGACATGTGTCACCTCGAGACTGGTCCAACTATACCTCCAAACATCCAAATCCACCTGACACGTGTCGTCTTCTGGTCCTGCCACATGTCGTCATTCGAGGCTACCACGTGTCACATTCTTGAACTGCCACGTCAGCTGTACGGACCTGCCACGTCAGCTTTACAGACATGACACGTGGACTGTACAGACTGTACAGTCATCCCCCTTTTTTGCCTGTTTGACTTTTCGAATAGAACGTGATATCTTCTCCATACGGAGCCCGTTTGACAAAGTAAATATACCATCGGAATCAGGAAGACGAGACAGACGCAATAGAATAGGTTTCATCACATTCCGAGCACTTTCATTTTGAGCATTTTTCAAACCCTATCAGGCTTCTAGATCCGATTCTGGATCATCTACATTACAGTTCAACCAACGACATGGGGGTTAGTGCTTAGGAATCAGGCCTTTCCATACGCTTCGAGGCAGTGACCACAATCTTAGGTGCATATTTGGGGCGTGGTTCTATTATTATATGCCATGTGACCAATATATGTGGACTAAGGGCCAACGCGCAACCCTTTGGGTTGGCCCTTGGCCATATTATGATGCATGCGACCTTATTTAGGGGTCGCACGCCTATATTGGGGGGCTTAGCCAAAATATTATGGTAAAAGTGGTTTTTATACTTAGGCATATGGATTTTTTAATGATTTTCTGCCTGTAATTGTAGATTTTTAGCCCTTTTTGGGGGATATTGGGCTCTTTTTGAGGCTAGATTTTGGGAGGAAGTTGGGGGATGATAACCAACTCCAGATATATATAAACCAAGCCTTATTGAGGCCATGAAAGGAGATTCATAGTAGAGTTATGTTGAAGGAAAGCCAAGCCAAAGCCATTTTTATGCAGTGAAGTTGTTGAGGAGCGCACCTTTGCGGGGCATTTCTGGGAGCTCCGGTCATCCATTTTGAGTGTCGCTTCTTCTGTTGGGTTCTAGAGATCTGGGAGAATAAGACCAGATTAGTCTTGTATCCTTTTGGCACTACTGTGATGTATTTATTAAGATTTGAACATAAATAAGAAAGCCTCACTCACTGAGACAAAGGCCCAGAGACGTAGGCAAGATTGTCAAACTCCGTTATCACATTGGTGTTATGGTTTGCTTTTGTTTATTGCTTCATTTCAGTTCTGTACATGTTTATATGGCTGTGATAACTTCTCATATCTTCTTCCTCTTTCTTAAATCTTCCTAAATGGTTAATTAAAACATGCATAATAACTCAACCATAGTCATTAAAAGATCTTTTCGGATCAAGTAGTATCAGAGCTAGTTGACATTTGGATTTGAGTTTTGCATGTTGACCAGGGAAAAACTACTTCGTGGTCAAGACGAGCTTGTTGAAGAGAATCCAATAATTGGATGAGAAAGAGAGCTTCTCACAGTGAGAAGATGTCATCGGAAGAGGGACTTTCTCAAGATGAGAAAGAGTTTCGAAAAACTTTCTTTGCTATGTCGGAGTTGATTAAATTTTTGTATGAGGATTACTTGGAACACAAGTGACCAGTTCTTGGGGAATATTCAAAGGGAAAAAGTGAAGAGGGAGAGGATCCTCCTCAGATTCCTCCTTCACCTCCATCATCACCTCCTTCTTCTCCTTCTTCTTCAAGTTAGCAATTGGGTCAGGCAGATGAAGGTTTACTGCAGTGTGCAATAGATCAAGGATGAGGCCACACAAATCAAGTTAGCATCTTTGAGACTTGCAGGCACAAATTTCATCTGGTGGCAAAGTAAGCTTCAAAATGGAATGCAATAAGTGGGTAATGTATTTGCATCTTGGCAAAGTTTCATTTCTGCACTTAGGAAACAATTCTATCCTTTGGGTTATAAAGAAAAAACATTAATTGAATGGCAAGCTTTAAAACTAAGAAAATGACAAACAGTGCAAGAGTATACAGATGGCTTTCGAAAAATGGAATTGATGTTAGATATTCCTTTACATACCCAAGAAACTCTTATGAAGTATATAAGAGGTTTACCTGCACATATTCAAAATATTGTATTCATGTTTGGACCTACTAATATTGATGAGGTTTCCGTTCAAGCAACATATATTGAAGCAGGGAAAACAAGTGTATCGGGGGAATCATCTTCAAGGAAAGAGGACAAGAGGAAGTGGCATGGAAAGAAGTCAAATGCAGTGACAAGAAAGGAAGAGAGGCCCTCTTGCAAGCATTGCAAGAAAGAGAGGCACGATGAGGATCGTTGTTGGCAATTGCATCCTGAGAAGAGGTTGAAGTGGTTCAAGGAAAAGAAAGGGAGGCAAACAGTTGCAGTGACAACACGACCAACAGACTTGGGATCAGATTCAGGTGATGAATCAAAGGTCTTATTGGTTGGTATGACAGGTAAAATTGGTGAAGGAATTGATTGTATAAGTAACTTGTTTCATATAAGGGTTATCATGCGACACACTAAGGTTGATACATTAATCGACAGTGGATCTCAATCTAACCTAATCTCAGAAGAATTGGTTAAGCAATTGGGGTTAAAAACACAAGTACATCATAAGCCATACACACTTAAATGGATAAGGAATCATCATCAAATGCACATAACCAATCAATGCACAATCAAATTTGCAATTTCATCTAAGTATGTGGACGAGGTAACATGTGATGTAGTGCCATTAAGAGAATGTGGAATGGTCTTAGGTAGTCCATACTTATATGATCGTAAGACAATTTTTTACAGGATAAAGAATAAATATCAATTAACCAAAGCAGGTCAAGATTATGTGGTTCATGTTCATCATGTAAAGGCAAATAAAACACTGCAAACAATGGAACAATTAAAGAAGGCACTTCAAGCAAGCAACAAACCAATAATTGTTTGAAATGAAGTAATCGATCTTATGCAAGAACAAAAAATGATTGTTGAATGGAAAATCAATCACAATTTGCTTCAAGATAAGCTCATGTCGTGCAAATATTACAAGTATATCAGCTCATTTGCAATCGTATTTTTGATTCTGTCATTAGTAATGTTGTCTAAATGGATGATACTGGCTTCAGTAAGATGTGATGATCTGAAAAGATCTTTTAATGACTGTGGTTGAGTTTTTAATTGAATGTGATTATTAACCATTTAAGAAGCTAATGAAAGAGGATGAATATTAGAGAATATATCACAACCATAATACAAAATAAATATCTGAACTAAAGCAATAAGAACAACAAACCATAACAAGAGAAGTGATAACAGAGTTCGACACAAAATTGCCTACGTCTCCGGGCCTTTGTCTCAGTGGGGGAGGCTTATTTATTTCTGTTCAAAGCTCAAAAAGTACATCACAGTAGTGCCATTAGGCTAAAAGAATGATCTGGTCATGTTCTTCCAGATCCCTAGAACCCAACAGAAGAAACGACACACAAAACAGATGACCGGAGCTCCCAGAAATGGCCCACAAGGGTTTGCTCCTCAACAACTTCCCTGCATAAAAATGGCCTTCGCTTGGCTTCCCTTTAACATAACTCTGCTCTAACTATCCTCCATGGCCTCAAACATGCCTAGTTTTTATAGAACTGAAGTTGGTTATCCATTCCCAACTTCCTCCCAAAATCTGGGCTCAAATCCCCCCTTCAAATGGCCCAAAATCCCAAAAACTCCATGTTTTGGGCTAAATATCAGTCAAAAATCCTCAAAAATCATTAATATATGGTTTAAAAACCACTTTCTATTTAATTATTGAGCTTAGCCTCCTTGAATGGCGCGTGCTCCCTCTCTGTGGTCATATGATTGCATAAAACCGTGGACTGGGGCTTAACCCCAACCCCCTTCCGCCCACATAGTAATGTATTACATTTTAAATAAATTTAAATGTGTTTCATATAATAAGAACCATATGTGGTGCGTTGGTGTTTGACTATTTCTCAAATCTTGGGCTTGGTGGGAGGTCATGGGTTCAAAACCCATGGACCCCAAAACATTTTGAAACTTTCCACAACTGCTGACTGGGTGCCACGTGGCTTCCCATACCCGGGCGTGGCGACATCACCACATTTGCTCGAAAATTGACAAGTGTCACATGCCACGTGTCCAAATCTGATTTGATATGTCATCTACCCAGTCACCCTGCTGCCTGTTCTACCACATGTCACTTCTTCCACTGCCACGTGTCACCTCTAGAGAGTGCCACGCCACCTTTTGATTGTTGACTTTTTTTGACTTTTTAGTTGTTTGGGAAAACGGTCAGAGTGCGATAACTCTCGCATAGAACACCCGTTTGAGAAAGTGAATATATGTTCAAAATCAGTGTGACGAGACGGTCACAATGGAATTAGTTTCGTTTGGTTACGAGAACTTTCATTTTTGAGCCTTTTTAGCCCTGTCAGGCTCCTGGATCCGATTCTGGATCACACCTCCCCACTAAAGGACCTTTTGGTCCCCAAAAGGTTACTGACCAATCAACAAGCTCGGGATAGGCCACCCGGCTTGTCCTCTGTCTCTGAACTCTATCCTGTGTACCTGTCTCATCAAGATCAACTGTAACACAATCATGACAACTAACAACATATTGTTAGCCATTTCAACCCTATTACATCTTACTGAAGCCACTATCATCCATGTAGACAACATTACTAATGATAGCACCAATAATATGACTACAAATGAGTTGATATACTTGTAATATTTGCACGACATGAGCTTATCTTGAAGCAACTTATGATTGATTTTCCATTCAACAATCATTTCATGTTCTTGCTTAATATCGATTACTTCATTTGAAACAATTATTGGTTTGTTGCTTGCTTGAACTGCCTTCTTTAATTGTTCTATTTTTTGAAGTGTTTTATTTGCCTTAACACGATGAGCATGAACCACATAATCTTGACCTGCTTTGATTAATTGATATTGATTCTTTGTTTTGTAGAAGATTGCCTTACGATCATACAAGTATGGACTACCTAAGACCATTCCACATTCACTTAAAGACACTACATCACATGTTACCTCATCCACATACTTAAATGAAATTGAAAATTTGATTGTGCACTGCTTTTTTATGTGCATTTGATGATGACTGCGTATCCATTTAAGTGTGTAAGGCTTATGATGTGCTTGTGTTTTTAACCCGAATTTCTTAACCAATTCTTCTGAGATTAAATTAGATTGAGATCCACTGTCGATTAATGTGTCTATCTTAGTGTGTCGCATGATGGTTCTTATATAAAACAAGTTACTTCTACAATCGATTCCTTCACCAATTTTACCTGTCATACCAACCAATGAGACCTTAGATTCGTCACCTGAATCCGATCCCAAGTCTGTGGGTCTTGTTGTCGCTGCCACTGTTTGCCTTCCCTTCTTTTCCTTGAACCACTTTGGCCTCTTCTCGGGATGCAACTACCAAAATCTATCCTCATCATGTCCCTCTTTCTTGCAATGCTTGCAAGAGGGCTTCCCTTCCTTCCTTGTCACTGCATTTGAATTCTTGCCATGCCATTTCCTCTTGTCCTCTTTCCTTTAAGATGATGATTCCCTTGACACACATGCTTTTCCTGCTTCAATATACGAAGCTTGAACATAAACCTCATCAAGGTTAGTGGGTCCAAACATGAATACAATGTTTCTAATATGTGCAGGTAAACCTCCTATATACTTCATAAGGGTTTCCTGTGTATGTAAAGGGATATCTAACATCAATGCTATTTTACGAAAGCTACCTGTATACTCTTGCACTGTTTGTCCTTTTCTTAATTTTAAAGATTGTCATTAAATTAATGCTTTTTCTTTATAACCCAAAGGATAGAATTGTTTCCTAAGTGCAGAAATGAAGCTTTGCCACGATGGAAATACATTACCTACTTGTTGTGTTCCGTTTTGCAACTTTCTTTGCCACCAAATGAGAGTCGTGCCTGCAAGTCTCAAAGATGCCAACTTGATTTGTGTGGCCTCATCCTTGATCTATTGCACACTGCAGTAAAATTCCATCTGCCTAATCCAATTGTCAAGTTTCTCGGCATTTACTTCACCATCATATATGGGTAACTCAAATTTAACATCAAGTTTTAACAGTGGCATTTCATTCTCATGTTTATGAGCATGTTTCTTTGCATTAGATTTGGAACTTGAACTTGAAGAAGAAGGAGAAGAAGGAGGTGATGATGGAGGTGAAGGAAGAATCTGAGGATGATCCCCTTCCTCTTCACTTTTTCCCTTTGAAGATTCACCCAAAACTGGTCTCTTTCGTTCCAAGTAATTCTCTTACAAAACTTTCACCATCTTCGATATAGCAAGGAAAGTTTTCCAGAACTCTTTCTCATCCTGAGAAAGCCCTTCTTCCGATGCCATCTTCTCACTGTGAGAACCTCTCTTTTTCAATCCAATTAATGTATTCTCTGCAACAAGCTTTCCTTCACCACGTTGTATCTTTTCCCTGGTTAACATGGAAAACTCAATTCCAAACGTCAACTAGATCTGATACCACTTGATCTGGAAAGATCTTTTAATGACTGTGGTTGAGATTTTAATTGCATGTGATTATTAACCATTTAAGAAGCTAATGAAAGAGGATGAATATTAGAGAATATATCACAACCATAATACAAAATACAGATCTGAACTCAAGCAATAAGAACAACAAACCATAACAAGAGAAGTGATAACGGAGTTCGGCACAAAATTGCCTACGTCTCCGGGCCTTTGTCTCAGTGGGGGAGGCTTCTTTATTTATGTTCAAAGATCAAAAAGTACATTGAAGTAGTGCCATTAGGCTAAAAGAATAATCTGGTCATGTTCTTCCAGATCTCTAGAACCCATCAGAAGAAACGACACGGAAAACGGATGAACGAAGCTCCCAGAAATGGCCCGCAAGCGTTTGCTCCTCAACAACTTCCCTGAATAAAAATGGCTTTGGCTTGGCTTCCCTTCATCATAACTCTGATTTGACTATCCTCCATGGCCTCAAACAGACCTAGTTTTTATATATCTAAAGTTGGTTATCCATCCCCAACTTCCTCCCAAAATCTGGGCTCAAATCCCCCTTCAAATGGTCCAAAATCCCTAAAAAATCCATCTTCTGGGCTAAACATCAGTCAGAAATCCCAAAAAATCATTAATATATGGTTTTAAAACCACTTTCTGTTTAATTATTGGGCTTAGCCCCCTTGACTGGCGCACACTCCCTCTCTATGGTCATATGACTGCATAAAACCGTGGGTTGGGGCTTAGCCCCGACCCCCTTCCACCCACATAGTAATGTATTACATTTTAAATAAATATAAATGTGTTTCATATAATAAGAACCATATGTGGTGAGTTGGTGTTTGACTATTTCTCAAAGATTGAGCTTAGTGGGAGGTAGGTCATGGGTTCAAAACCCATGGACCCCAAAACATTTTGAAACTTGCCACAACTGCTGATTGGGTGCCACATGGCTGCCCATGCCCGGGAAACGTGGCATCACCTCATTTTCTAAAACCCATGGACCCAAAAACATTTTGAAACTTGCCACAACTGCTGACTGGGTGCCACGTGGCTGCCCATGCTTGGGCCACGTGGCATCACCCCATTTGCTCGAAAATTGACAAGTGTCACATGCCACGTGTCCAAATCTGATTTAATCTGTCATTTTCCCAGTCACCCTGCTGCTTGTGCTGCCACATGTCACTTATGCTATTGCCACGTGTCACCTCCAGAGTGTTCCACGTTACCTTTTGATTGTTGACTTTTTTTTGACTTTTTAGCAGTTTGGGAAAACGATCAAAGTGCGATAACTCTCGCATACAATGCCTGTTTGAGAAAGTGAATATATGGATGGAATCAGCGTGATGAATCAATCACAATGGAATTGGTTTCGTTTGGTTATGAGAACTTTCATTTTTTAGCCTTTTTAGCCCTGTCAGGCTCCTGGATCCGATTTTGGATCACGTGACATGGTTCAAATGGCTAACAATATACTTTCAATTGTCATGATTGTGTTACAGTTGATCTTGATGAGACAAGTGCACAGGACAAAGTTCAGAGATAGAGGACAAGTCGAGTGTCCTATCCCTAGCTTGTTGATAGGTCAGTAACCTTTAGTGGGGAGGTGTGATCCAAATTCAGATCCAGGAGCTTGATGGGGCTCAAAAAGGCTTAAAAATTAATATTCTCAGAATAGCTTCAAAATAGATGTGTGCGTAGGTCTCACCGATAGGAACCCAACACAGCTCGAACGGGCTCAAACGGACGTCATATGCTCCTGATATCACATTTTGTTTGTTTTCCCAAACATGCAAAAAAAAATGCTGATTGTACAGTCCGTACAGTGCCACGTGGCAGCTGACTATACAGGCCGTACGACCATACAATTGACGTGGCAACACAGTTGGTAGAATTATGTACAGTTAACATGGACCAACCAGGAAGTGACATGTGCCACCACTAGAAGGGTGACATGTGGCATGCTCGCACAGGAGCCACGTGGCCCTACCGTACGATGACACGGGGTAGGTATGGCGCTGCCAAGGCATACAAGTGGTAGGAATGACACTGACAGGTGGTCCAATCAGATAATGACACGTGGCATCAAAAATCAACGAATAGGGTTGTGCCATGTGGCCCAGACGTGGGCTGCCATGTGACACCCAATATTGGTGGTGGTTTATGGTTTAAAAGGTATGGACTCCGAGAGATTCGAACCGGAGACCTCTCCGTGAACCAATGACTTGGCATAAGGATGGTTTACCATTGTGCCACATTATTACTTCTTAGACCATAGCTATAATATTATATGTAAAGTGTATTACATGTCAATTGGAGGCGGAAGGGGGCTAGGGCTAAGCCCCAGCCTGCGGCTTTACCACCACACATGACCACAACCTTTCTGAGGGCGCTCTACATTATAGTTCAACCAACAATGTAGGGGTTAGTTCTTAGGACTCGGGCCTTTCCATATCCTCCGAGGCGGTGACCACAATCTTAGGCGCATATTTGGGGTGTGGTTCTATTATTATATGCCATGTGACCAGTATATGCGGACTAAGGGCCAGCGTGCAGCCCTTTGGGTTGGCGCTTGGCCATATTATGATGCATGTGACCTTATTTAGGGGTCGTACACCTATATTGGGGTGATTATCCCAAATATTATGGTAAAAGTGGGTTTTATACTTAGGTATATGGATTTTTTTAATGATTTTATGCCTGTAACTGGAGATTTTTGGCCCTTTTTGGGGGATATTGGGGTTTTTTTGAGGCCAAATTTTGGGAGGAAGTTGGGGGATGATAACCAACTCCATATATATATAAAACAAGCCTTCTTGAAGCCATGAAAGGAGATTCAAAGCAGAGTTATGTTGAAGGAAAGCAAAGCCAAAACCATTTTTATGCAGAGAAGTTGTTGAGGAGCTCACCTTTGTGGGCCATTTCTCGGAGCTTCAGTCATCCATTTTGGGTGTCGTTTCTTCTATTGGGTTTGAGAGATCTGGGAGAACAAGACCAGATAATTCTTGTGTCCTTTTGAAAATGCTATGATGTACTTATTGAGCTTTGAATAGAAATAAGAAATCCTCACCCACTGTGACAAAGGCCCGTAGACGTAGGCAAGATTGTCGAACTCCGTTATCATATTGGTGTTATGGTTTGTTGTTGTTTATTGTTTCATTTAAGTTTTGTAGATTTTTATATGGCTGTGATAACTTCTCATATCTTCTTCCTCTTTCTTAAAGCTTCCTAAATGGTTAATTAAAACATGCATAATAACTCAACCATAGTCATTAAAAAATCTTTTCGGATCACTCAACCTTAAAATGATACGAATTTCATCAAAATGGGCCAAAGAATGCCTCAACGTTCCGAGAGCTCGGGAACCCACCTATATCTCTCAAATGGGTATCAATTTTTTTTTTAATATGTTTAAACCCATAATTCCACTTCTTCCAAATAGCCTTTGTTCAAGGTTGGTAAAACTTGGACCTAAAATGACCCGAAGTTGAGAAAAAGGGGCCCAAGAACTACACGTCTTCTCTCGCAATCGGGACCACATGTACAACTCTCAAATGGGTATCTAGATATGATTTCATCTTTGGAAATGAATTTTTTTTTTTTTCAAAATTCACCTTCATTCGGGGTTAACCAGAATAAACCCTAAAACTATACAAATTTGATCGAAATGGGCCAAAGGATGCCTCAATGTTACGAGCGCTAGAGACCCCGCTTGCATGTCTCAAATGGGTATAAAAAAATTATTTTATATTTTTAAACCCATAATTCCACTTTTCCTAAATAGCCTTCATTCGGGGCTGGTCAAACTTGGGCCTAGAATGACCCGAAGTTGAGAAAAAAGGGCCCAAGAACTACACGTCTTCACTCACAATTAGGATGACGTATAGAACTCTCAAATGGGTATCCAAATATGATTTCATATTTGCAAATGAAGAATTTTTCTTTTCAAAAATCACCTTCATTCGGGGTTAACCAGAATCGACCCTAAAACGATACGAATTTGATCGAAATGGGCAAAATAATGCCTCAACGTTACAAGCTCTCGGGAATCCACATGCATCTCTCAAATGGGTATCAAAAAATTATTTTGTATTTTTAAACCCATAATTCCAATTCTTCCAAATAGCCTTCATTCGGGACTGGTCAAACTTGGGCCTAAAATGACCCGAAGTTGAGAAAAAGGGGCCCAAAAACTACACGTCTTCGCTCGCAATCAAGACCACATGTGCAACTCTCAAATGGGCATCCAAATATGATTTTATATTTGCAAATGAAGAATTTTTCTTTTCAAAAATCACCTTCATTATGGGTTAACCACAATCAACCCTAAAATGATACAAAATTGATCGAAATGGGCAAAATAATGCCTCAATGTTACGAGAGCTCAGGAACCCACTTGCATCTCTCAAATGGGTATCAAAAAATTATTTTATATTTTTAAACCCATAATTCCACTTCTTCCAAATAGCCTTCATTCAGGGCTGGTCAAACTTGGGCCTAGAATGACCCAAAGTTGAGAAAAGGATCCCAAGAACTACACCTATTCACTTGCAATTAGGATGACATGTACAACTCTCAAATGGGTATCCAGATATAATTTCATATTTTCAAATAAATAATTTTTCTTTTCAAAAATCACTTTCATTTGGGGTTAACAAGAATCGACCCTAAAACAATACGAATCTAATCGAAATGGGACAAAGAATGTCTTTGTTGGGTATGCATCGGGCGCGCAGGGGAGTGGAGCCCCCGCACGGGGGTTGCGCCCTCGAATTTTTTTTTTCTGCATCGGGACTGCATGTTTTGGGACCGCATTATATTTAGGTGGTTTTTCGGCACATGGTTTCTTTGCCAATGGTTTTCTATTTCCGGTTAAGGAATTAAGGTTTTGGTCTAGTCCAGGTCATTGGGTTAGGGTTTTGGATGTCGTTGGCTCCTATATGTATTTTTTATTGTAAACATTGTGACACAATGAATGAATATAGAATATGTTGGTTTTCTTGGTTTGGGTTTCCAGGGGAAAAGTCTCTCTGTAATGTTTATATTTTCCAGTGTATCTTTTCTGTTCTTTTTTTTGAATATCTGTTTGCAGTAGATATTGTACAAGGTTAGAGTTTTACATTTGGTATCAGAGCTTTATTGGATTTAGGGGGACGCCTTTATGGTCAAGGGTTTGGCTTGAGACTGTGATAAGCCTTGTTACAGTGGGAGATCCGTGGTATTTCTTTTTCAGGTGAAAAGAAATGGAAAGCAATTCGAAGATGGAGATCAAGAAGTTTAATGGGAAAAGATTTGAGCTGTGGAAGCTCAAGATCGAAGATCTTTTGGTGGACAAAGATCAATGAATCACGCTAGATCCAGGTACTGCACCTACAGGAACTTCTGCAGATGACTGGAAAAAGTTGGATCGGAAGGCAAAGAGCACAATCTGACTGTGTCTCTCGGATTCAGTATTACTGAATGTGTCAGAGGAAGCTACAGCCAAGGATCTATGGAAAAAATTGGGGAAGTTGTATCAGTCTAAGTCCCTGGTAAATAAACTATTCCTGTGAAAGAAGTTGTATAACTTGAGGATGAGAGATGGAGACTCGGTGGCAGAGCATTTGGACACCTTCAATACTGTGGTAAGTCAGTTAGTATCTATTGAGATTAAAATTTCAGATGAAGATAAATGTATCAGTTTGTTGTGCTTTTTAACAGACCTGTGGGATAGTCTGGTTGTGGCCATAGGTAGTAATACAACTTCTTTGAAGTTTGGAGAAGTGGTCTCATCCTTGTTGTCAGAGGAGATGAGACGAAAGAATATGGAAGGACATAGTATAGATGCATTATTTGCAAGAGAACATTCCCAGGAAAGAAATAGATCTAATTTCTCAAGTGGGAGATCTAAGTCTAAGGGTAGATCTAAATCTCCCGAAAAGTTTGTAAGGGTATGTTGGAGATGTGGAAAAGAAGGGCACTACAAGAAGCAGTGTAGATCCAGAGTTGAGAAAAAGAAGGTATATGAAGAATCTTCTTCTACAGAAGAAAAGACCTCCAAGGAAGAAGGAGGGGATGTGTACTTGGCCTCTTCAAGCACACATGCAGATCATGAGGCATGGTTGGTTGAATCTGGTGCATCCTTTCATATGACTCCCCACAGGGAGTGGTTCTGCGAATATGAAAAGTATGATGG
>SNQJ01S0002946.1:88788-108169 GCA_010110895.2 Picea sitchensis | reverse complement strand
GAATGAGCATTGGACAACAATAAAAAGGGTTTTCAGGTATTTGCGTGGCACTGCCAGATATGGATTGTGCTACGAAGGAAGACCGAGATTAGATAGAGTGGTGGATATACATGGCTTTGTGGATGTAGACTGGGATGGAGATTTGGATCGCAGGAGATCTACAAGCTGGTTTGTGTTTAACCTTTTTGGAGGAGCAATAAGTTGGATGAGAAAAAGGTAGGCTATAGTGGCACTTTCAACTACAGAAGATGAATACATGGCAGCCACTCATGCAAGTAAGGAAGTAGTATGGTTACAAAGATTGTGTTAAGCTATTGGGTTGGTACAACAAGCTGTAAGCATAGAGTGTGACAGTCAGAGTGCAATTTTTCTGGCGAAGAACCCTGCTTATCATTCAAAGACAAAGCACATTGATGTTTAATATCACTTTGTGAGAGACATGATTGAAGAAAAGAAAGTATCATTGATGAAGGTGGACACTTTGACGAATGTTGCAGACTCATTAACAAAATTTCTGAGCACTGAGAAGTTCTCTTGGTGTAGAGGATCCATGGGCATTGTTGCCCTGGATTGTTGACTATGTAACCCTATAACCCCCTGTATGTAAAGAAAAAAAAAAGTGGGAGAATGTTGGGTATGCACCGGGCGCTCAGGGGGGCGAAGCCCCCAAATTTTTTTTTTCTGCATCGGGACCGAATGTTTTGGGATTGCATTTTCGGGACCACATTATATTTAGGTGGTTTTTCGGCACATGGTTTCTTTGCCGATGGTTTTCTATTTCCAGTTAAGGAATTAGGGTTTTGGACTAATCCAGGTCATTGGGTTAGGGTTTTGGATGCCGCTGGATCCTATATGTATTTTGTATTGTAAACATTGTAACACAATGAATGAATATAGAATATGTTGGTTTTCCCGGTTTGGGTTTCCAGGGGAAAAATCTCTGTGTAATGTTTGTATTTGCTATTGTATCTTTTCTGTGCTTTTTCTGAATATTTGTTTACAGTAGATATTGTACAAGGTTAGAGTTTTACAGCCTCAACGTTGTGAGAGCTTGGGAACCCACCTATATCTCTCAAATGGGTATAAAAATTTTATTTTATATTTTTAAACCCATAATTCCACTTCTTCTAAATAACCTTCATTCGGGGCTGCTCAAACATCGGCCTAGAGTGACACGAAGTTGAGAAAAAGGGGCCCAAGAACTACACATCTTCGCTCGCAATTAGGACCACATGTACAACTCTCAAATGGGTGTCCAAATATGATTTCATATTTGCAAATGAAGAATTTTTCTTTACAAAAATCACCTTTATTCGAGGTTAACCAGGATGAACCCTAAAACGATACGAATTTGATCAAAATTGGCAAAAGAATACCTCTACGTTACGAGCACTTGGGAACCCACTTGCATCTCTCAAATGGGTATCAAAAAATTATTTTGTATTTTTAAACCCATAATTCCACTTCTTGCAAATAGCCTTCATTTGGGGCTGGTCAAACTTGTGTCTAGAATGACCCGAAGTTGAGAAAAAGGGGCCCAAGAACTACATGTCTTCGCTTGCAATCAAGACCACGTGTACAACTCTTAAATGGGTATCCAAATATGATTTCATATTTGAAAATGAAGAATTTTACTTTTCAAAAACCACCTTCATTTGGAGTTAACCAGGCTCAACCCTAAAATGATACGAATTTGATCGAAATGGGCCAAAGAATGCCTCAACGTTCCGAGAGCTCTGGAACCCACCTATATCTTTCAAATGGGTATCAAAAAATTATATTATATTTTTAAACCAATAATTCCACTTCTTCCAAATAGCCTTCGTTCGAGCTTGGTCGAACTTGGGCCTAGAATGACCCGAAGTTTAGAAAAAGGGGCCCAAGAACTACATGTATTCTCCCGCAATCGGGACCACGTGTACAACTCTCAAATGGTTATCCAAATATTATTTAATCTTTGGAAATGAAGAATTTGTCTTTTCAAAAATCACCTTCAGTCGGGGTTAACCATAATCAACCCTAAAAGAATATGAATTTGATCGAAATGGGCCAAAGAATGCCTCAACGTTACGAGCGCTTGGGAACCCACTTGCATCTCTCAAAGGGGTATCAAAAAATTATTTTATATTTTTAAACCCATAATTCCAATTTTTCTAAATAGCCTTCATTCGGGGTTGGTCAAACTTGGGCCTAGAATTACCTGAAGTTGAGAAAAAAGGGCCTAAGAACTATACGTCTTCACTCGCAATTAGGACCATGTGTACAAATCTCAAATGAGAATCCAAATATGATTTCATATTTGCAAATGAAGAATTTTTCTTTTCAAAAATCACCTTCATTTGGGGTTAACTAGAATCGACTCTAAAACGATAAGAATTTGATCGAAATGGGCAAAATAATGCCTCAACATTATGAGCGCTCGGGAACCCACTTGCATCTCTCAAATGTGTATCAAAAAAATATTTTGTATTTTTAAATCCATAATTCCACTTCTTCCAAATAACCTTCATTCGGGGCTGGTCAAACTTGGGCTTATAATGACTCGAAGTTGAGAAAAAACCCAAGAACTACACGTCTTCGCTCAAAATCAAGACCACGTGTACAACTCTCAAATGGGTATCCAAATATGATTTCATATTAGCAAATGAAGTATTTTTATTTTCAAAAATCACGTGAACACACCTATATTTCTCAAATGGGTATCAAAAAAATATTTTATATTTTTAAACCCATAATCCCACTTCTTCCGAATAGCCTTTGTTTGAGGCTGGTCAAAATTGGGCCTAGAATGATGTGAAATTGAGAAAAAGGGGCCCAAGAACTAAATGTCTTCTCCCACAATCGAGGCCACGTGTACAACTCTCAAATGGGTATCTAAATATTATTCATCTTTGGAAATGAAGAATTTGTCTTTTCAAAAATCACCTTCATTCGTGGTTAACCAGAATCAACCCTAAAACGATACGAATAAGATCAAAATGGGCCAAAGAATGCCTCAACGTTACGAGAGATCGAGAACCCACTTGCATCTCTCAAATGGGTATCAAAAAATTATTTTATATTTTTAAACCCATAATTCCACTTCTTCCAAATAACCTTCATTCAGGGCTGGTCAAACTTGGGCTTAGAATGACCCAAAGTTGAGAAAAACGATCCCAAGAACTACACCTCTTCGCTCGCAATTAGGACGACATGTACAAATCTCAAATGGGTATCCATATATAATTTCATATTTGCAAATAAAGAATTTTTCTTTTCAAAAATCACCTTCATTCGGGGTTAACCAAAATCGACCCTAAAATGATACAAATTTTATCGGAATGGGCCAAAGAATGCCTCAACGTTGCGAGAGCTCAGGAACCCACCTATATCTCTCAAATGGGTATCAAAAAATTATTTTGTATTTTTAAACCCATTATTCCACTTATTCTAAATAGCCTTCATTCGAGGTTGGTTAAACTCGAGCCTAGAATGACCCAAAGTTGAGAAAAAAGGGACCAAGAACTACATGTCTTCGCTCGCAATTAGTACCACGTGTATAACTCTCAAATGGGTATCCAAATATGATTTCATATTTTCAAATGAATAATTTTTCTTTCCAAAAATCACCTTCATTCGGGGTTAACCAGAATCAAACCTAAAACGGTACGAATTTGATAGAAATATGGGTATCAATAAATTATTTTATATTTTTAAACCCATAATTCCACTTCTTCCAAATAACCTTCGTTCGAGGCTGGTCAAACTTGGGCCTATAATGACACGAAGTTGAGAAATATGGGCCCAAGAACTACACGTCTTCTCCCGCAATCGGGACCACGTGTACAACTCTCAAATGGGTATCCAAATATGATTTCATCTTTGGAAATGAAGAAATTGTGTTTTCAAAAATTACCTTCATTCGAGGTTAACCAGAATCAACCCTAAAACGATACGAATTTGATCGAAATGTGCCAAAAATGCCTCAACATTACGATCACTCGGGAACCCACTTGCATCTCTCAAATGAGTACCAAAAAAATATTTTATATTTTTAAACCCATAATTCCAGTTTTTCTAAATAACCTTCATTCGGGGCTGGTCAAACTTGGGCCTAGAATGATCCGAAGTTGAGAAAAAGGGGCCCAAGAACTACACAGGAACACACCTATATTTCTCAAATGGTTATCAAAAAATTATTTCATATTTGCAAATGAATAATTTTGCTTTTCAAAAATCACCTTCATTCGGGGTTAACCAGAATCAACCCTAAAACGATACGAATTTGATCGAAATGGGCCAAAGAATGCCTCAACATTGTGAGAGCTCGGGAAACCACCTATATCTCTCAAATGGGTATCAAAAAATTATTTTATTTTATTAAACACATAATTCCACTTCTTCCAAATAGCCTTCATTAGAGGCTGGTCAAACTTGGGACTAGAATGACCCGAAGTTGAGAAAAAGGGGCCCAAGAACTACACGTCTTCTCCTGCAATTGAGACCACGTGTACAAATCTCAAATGGGTATCCAAATATGATTTCATCTTTGGAAATGAAGAATTTATCTTTTCAAAAATCACCTTCATTCGAGGTTAACCAGAATCAACCCTTAAATGATACGAATTTGATCGAAATGGGCCAAAGAATGCTTGAATGTTATGAGATCTCGGAAACCCAATTGCATCTCTCAAATGGGTATCAAAAAATTATTTTATATTTTTAAACCCATAATTCCACTTTTTCCAAAATAGCCTTCATTCGGGGATGGTCAAACTTGGGCCTAGAATGAACCGATGTTGAGAAAAAGGGGACCACGAACTACACGTCTTCGCTCGAAATTAGGGCCACGTGTAAAACTCTCCAAAGGGTATCCAAATATGATTTCATATTTGCAAATGAAGAATTTTGATTTTCAAAAATCAACTTCATTCGGGGTTAACCAAAATCAACCCTAAAATGATATGAATTTGATCGAAATGGGCCAAAGAATGCCCCAACGTTACGATCTCTTGGGAACCCACTTGCATCTCTCAAATGGGTATCAAAAAATTGTTTTATATTTTTAAACCGATAATTCCACTTTTTCTAAATAGACTTCATTCGGGGCTGGTCAAACTTAGGCCTAAAATGACCCGAAGTTGAGAGAAAGGGGCCCAAGAACTCCACGTCTTCGCTCGTAATTAGGACCACGTGTCCGAATCTCAAATGGGTATCCAAATATGATTTCATATTTGCAAATGAAGAATTTTTCTTTTGAAAAATCAACTTCATTCAAGGTTAACCAAAATCAACCCTAAAAAGATACGAATTTGATTGAAACGGAAAAAAGAATGCCTCAACATTACGAGCGCTCGGGAACCGACTTGCATCTCTCAAATGGGTATCAAAAAATTATATTATATTTTTAAACCCATAATTCCACTTCTTATAAATAGTCTTCATTCGAGGCTGATCAAACTTGTACCAAAAATGACCCGAAGTTAAGAAAAGGGGGCCTAAGAACTACAGGTCTTCCCTCGCAATTAGGACCACGTGTACAACTCTCAAATGGGTATCCAAATATGATTTCATATTTGCAAATGAAGAATTTTTCTTTTCAAAAATCACCTTCAGAGTGGGTAAACTAGAATCGACCCTAAAACGATACGAATTTGGTCGAAATGGGCAAAATAATGCCTCAATGTTACGAGCGCTCGGGAACCCACTTGCATCTTTCAAATGGGTATTAAAAAATTATTTTTTATTTTTAAACCCATAATTCCACTTCTTCCAAATAGCCTTCATTCGGGGCTGGTCAAACTTTGGCCTAGAATGACCCAAATTTGCGAAAAAGGGGCCCAAGAACTACACGTCTTCGCTCACAATCAAGACCACGTGTACAACTCTCAAATGGGTATTCAAATATGATTTTGGTTGCGGATTATTTTCGACACAAAATGAGAGTGAAGATACAATAAAGAAATGCACAGAGATATCACGGATATCCAATAATACAATAGAAATGTATCAGAGATGCAACCATAAAAGCAAAGATACAGTAATACACGATTTCTATTAATGAAAGAAATGTACAGACATTGTAAAAATATAGAGTGAAAGACTGGCTAGAATGGTGGGAGCTTATATTTGAGAAGAGATGCGACGGATACTTGCATTTGCAAGATGATGATTTTGCAATGAGGTTCCAAAGGCCTTTTTTATCATAAAGAAAATCCAAAACCATAACCCCGGAATATGAAAAGCCAACAGTTTTGTGGACCCCGTTTTAAGTAGTTTGGTGTATCAACTTCCCGAAGGCGTAACTTTGGCATACGATCTCCATTTGGGGCACACGATAGCTCATTGGAAAGGTATCGTGAAGGAGATTCATTTAGGGGGCTCAATCATGCCTTCGACTATAATTGAGAAGTTCGATCCAAAAAAACCTTCATTTAGGCCAGAATTTTCAGAAAATTATTTTGAGCCAGCTAGAAAAGGTGGGTGGTCGTCGTTATCCATTGAATTCCTCAACATTATGAGCGCTCGAGAACCCACTTGCATCTCTCAAATGGGTATCAAAAAGTTATTTTATATTTTTAAACACATAATTCCGCTTCTTCTAAATAGCCTTCATTCGGGGCTGGTCAAACTTGGGCCTAAAATGACCCGAAGTTTAGAAAAAGGAGCTCAAGAACTACATGTCTTCGCTCGCAATCAATACCATGTGTAAAAGACTCAAATGGGTATCCAAATATGATTTCATATTTTCAAATGAAGAATTTTTCTTTTCAAAAATCACCTTCATTCGGAGTTAAACATAATCAACCCAAAAACGATACGAATTTGATCGAAATGGGCCAAAGAATGCATCAATGTTGAGAGAGCTCAAGAACCTACCTATATCTCTCAAATGGGTATCAAACAAATTATTTTATATTTTTAAACCTCTTCCAAATAGCCTTCATTTGGGGCTGGTCAAACTTGGGCCTAGAATGACCCGAAGTTCACAAAAAGGGGCTCAAGAACTACATGTCTTCTCCCGCAATCGGGACCCCGTGTACAACTCTCAAATGGGTATCCAAATATGATTTCATGTTTGGAAATGAAGAATTTGTCTTTTCAAAAATCACCTTCATTTGGGGTTAACCGAAATCAACCCTAAAACGATACAAATTTGATCGAAATGGGCCAAAGAATGCCTCAACCTTATGAGCGCCCAGGAACCCACTTGCATCTCTCAAATGGGTATCAAAAAATTGCTATATATTTTTAAACCTATAATTCCACTGTTTCTAAATAGCCTTCATTTGGGGCTAGTCAAACTTGGGCCTAAAATGACCCAAAGTTGAGAAAAAGAGGCCCAAGAACCACACATATTCACTCACAATTAGTACCGCGTGTACAACTCTCAAATGGGTATCCAAATATGATTTCATATTTGCAAAGAATTTTTCTTTTCAAAAATCACCTTCATTCGGGGTTAAACAAAATCAACCCTAAAACGATACAAATTTGATCGAAATGGGCAAAATAATGGCTCAACATTACGAGATCTTGGGAACCCACTTGCATCTCTCAAATGGGTATCAAAAAACTATTTTTTATTTTTAAACTCGTAATTCCACTTCTTCCAAATAATCATCATTCGGGGCTGCTAAGACTTGGGCCTAGAATAACCCGAAGTTGAGAAAAAGAGGCCCAAGAACTACACCTCTTCGCTCACAATCAATACCACTTGCACAACTCTCAAATGGGTATCCAAATATGATTTTGTATTTGAAAATGAATAATTTTTCTTTCAAAGATTACCTTCATTCAGGGTTAACCAGAATCAACCCTAAAACGATACGAATTTGATCGAAATGGGATAAAGAATGCTTTAACGTTGTGAGAACTCAGGAACCCACATATATCTCTCAAACGGGTATCAAAAAATTATTTTATATTTTTAAACCCATAATTCCACTTCTCCCAAATAGCCTTCGTTCGAGGCTGGTCAAACTTGGGCCTGGAATGACCCGAATTTGAGAAAAAAGGGGCCCAAGAACTACACGTCTTCTCCCACAATTGGGACCATGTGTACAACTCTTAAATGATTATCCAAATATGATTTCATCTTTGGAAATGAAGAATTTATCTTTTCAAAAATCACCTTCATTCGGGGTTAACCAGAATCAACCCTAAAATGATAAGAATTTGATCGAAATGGGCCAAAGAATGCCTCAACATTACGAGCGCTCAGGAACCCACTTGCATCTCTCAAATGGGTATCAAAAAATTATTTTATATTTTAAAACCCATAATTCCACTTTTTCTAAATAGCATTCATTCATGGCTGGTCAAACTTGGTCCTAGAATGACCCGAAGTTGAGAAAAAGGGGCCCAAGAACTACATGTCTTTGCTCGCAATTAGGACCACGTGTACAACTCTCAAATGGTTATCCAAATATCATTTCATATTTGCAAATGAAGAATTTTTCTTTTCAAAAATCACCTTCATTCGAGGTTAACCAGAATCGACCCTAAAACAATACGAATTTGATCGAAATGGGCGAAAGAAGTCCTCAAAGTTACGAGCACTCAGGAAACCACTTGCATCTATGAAATAGGTATCAAAAAATTATTTTTTATTTTTAAACCCATAATTCCACTTCTTCCAAATAACCTTCATTCGGGGCTGGTCAAACTTGGGTCTCGAATGACCCGAAGTTCAGAAAATGGGGCCCAATAACTACACGTCTTCCCTTACAATCAAGTCCACATGTACAACTCTCAAATGGGTATCCAAATATGATTTCTTATTTGCAAATGAAAAGTTTTGCTTTTCAAAAATCACCTTCATTTGGGGTTAACCAAATTGAATGATCCAAAATCTTGACGTGTGTGTAGGCCTCATCGATACGAATCCAACGCAACTCGAACGGGATCAAACAGACCTTGTATGCTCCTGATATCGCATTCTGTTTGTTTTCCCAAACATGCAAAAAAAAATGCCAACTGTACAGTCTGTATAGTCCGTACAGTGCCACATGGCAGTTGACTATATAGGTCGTACGACTGTACAACTGACGTGGTAGTACAATTGGCATTATTCCATACCGCTGACATGAACCAACCAGGAAGTGACACATGTCACCAGTGGAAGGGTGACATGTGGCACGTTTGCACAGGTGCCACGTGGCCCTACCATATGGTGACACGTGGCAAGTATGGCACTGACAAGGAAGACAGGTGGCAGGTACAACATTGACAGGTAGTCCAATCGAAGACTGACATGTGGCATCGAAAATCAACAAATAGGGTGGTGCCACGTGGCCCAGACGTGGGCTGCCACGTGGCACCCAGTATTGGCGGTGGTTTATGGTTTAAAAGGTATGGACTCCGAGAGATTCAAACCAGAGACCTCTTCGTGAACCGGTGACTTGGTAGAAGGTCAGTTTACGATTGCGCCATGTTGTTAATTGTTAGACAATAGCTGCAATATTATATTTAAAGTGTATTACATGTCAATCCAAGGCGGAAGGGGGCTGGGGCTAAGCCCCAATCCGTGGCTTTACCACCACACATGACCACAACCTTTCTGAGGGCGCTCTACATTATAATTCAAGCAATGACATGGGGGTTAGTTCTTAGGACTCAGGCCTTTCCATATGTTCCGAGGCGATGACCACAGTCTCAGGCACATATTTGGGGCGTGGTTCTATTATTATATGCCATGTGACCAGTATATGCGCTTGGCCATATTATGATGAATGTGACCTTATTTAAGGGTCATGCACCTATATTGGGGGGCTTATCCCAAATATTATGGTAAAAGTGGTTTTTATACTTAGGCATATGGATTTTTTTAATGATTTTATGCCTGTAATTGGAGATTTTTGGCCCTTTTTGGGGGATATTGGGCTCTTTTTGAGGCTATATTTTGGGAGGAAGTTAGGGGATGATAACCAACTCCAGATATATATAAACCAAGCCTTCTTTATGCCATGAGAGGAGATTCATAGTAGAGTTATGTTGAAGGAAAGCCAAGCCAAAGCCATTTTTATGCAGGGAAGTTGTTGAGGAGCGCACCTTTGCGGGCCATTTCTGGGAGCTCTGGTTATCCATTTTGAGTGTCGTTTCTTCTGTTGGGTTCTAGAGATATAGGAGAACAAGATGAGATTAGTCTTGTATCCTTTTGGAATTGATATGATGTACTTATTGAGATTTGAACAGAAAAATGAAAGCCTCACCCACTAAGATAAAGGCCCGAAGATGTAGGCAAGATTGTCGAACTCCGTTATCACATTAGTGTTATGGTTTGGTATTGTTTATTTCTTCATTTCAATTCTTTACATGTTTAATGTGGCTATGATAACTTCTCATATCTTCTTCCTCTTTCTTAAAGCTTCCTAAATGGTTAATTAAAACATGCATAATAACTCAACCATAGTCATTAAAAGATCTTTTCGGATGAAGTGGTATCAAAGCTAGTTGACATTTGGATTTGAGTTTTGCATGTTAACCATGGAAAAGCTACTTCATGGTGAAGGCCCCTTTTTCTCAACTTTGGGTCATTCTAGGCCCAAGTTATTTTGGTTAACATGCCCAAA
This sequence comes from Picea sitchensis, assembly GCA_010110895.2. NCBI lineage: Eukaryota > Viridiplantae > Streptophyta > Pinopsida > Pinales > Pinaceae > Picea > Picea sitchensis. The sequence goes on along the minus strand of SNQJ01S0002946.1, from coordinate 97,616 downwards.
ATCCTATTTCCTTGAACCCATAATCCTATTTTCTTCGTTTCCATGTATGAAATCATATTTGGATACCCATTTGAGAGTTGTAAACTATAGTCGTGATTGCGGGCGAAGACGTGTAGTTCTTGGGTCTCTTTTTCTCAACTTCGGGTCATGTTCTAGGCCCAAATTTGAACAAAGTGGGAGTATGGGTTGAAACACAAAGTTCTTCATTTCCACGTATGAAATCATATTTGGATACCCATTTGAGAGTTTTACATTACAGTCTTGATTGCGGGCGAAGACGCATAGTTCTTGGGTCGTTTTTTCTGAACTTTGGATCATGTTGTAGGCCCAAGTTTGAACGAAGTGGGATTATGGGTTGAAACCCAAAGTTCTTCGTTTCCACGTATGAAATCATATTTGGATACCCATTTTAGAGTTGTACACTACAATATTGATTGTGGGCGAAGACGAGTAGTTGATGGGTCGCTTTTTCTCAACTTTGGGTCACGTTCTAAGCCCAAGTTTGAACGAAGTGGGATTATGGGTTGAAACAAAAAGTTTTCGTTTCCACGTATGAGATCATCTTTGGATACCCATTTGAGAGTTGTACACTACAGTCTTTATTGTGGGCGAAGAGCCGTTGTTCTTGGGATGTTTTTTCTCAACTTTGGGTCACATTTTAGGCCCAGGTTTGAACGAATTGAGATTATGGGTTGAAAAGCAAAGTTCTATATTTCCACATATCAAATCATATTTGGATACCCATTTGAGAGTTATACACTATAGTCTTGATTGAGGGCAAAGATGCTTAGTTCTTGGGCCGTTTTTTCTCAACTTCGGGTCACGTTCTAGGCCCAAGCTTGAACGAAGTGGGATTATGGGTTGAAAAGAAAAATTCTCCGTTTTTACATATGAAATCATATTTGGATAGACATTTGAGAGTTGTAGACTACAATCTTGATTATGAGCGAAGACGTGTAGCTCTTCGGCCACTTTTTCTCAACTTTGGGTCACGTTCTAGGCCCAAATCTGAACGAAGTGGGGTAATCGGTTGAAAAGAAAAATTCTATATTTCCACGTATGAAATCATATTTGGATACCCATTTGAGAGTTGTTAACTATAGTCTTGATTGCGGGTGAAGACATATAGTTCTTGGGCCGTTTTTTCGCAACTTCGGGTCGAGTTCTAGGCCCAAGTTTGAATGAAGTGGGATTATGGGTTGAAATGCAAAGTTCTTCTTTTCCACATATGAAATCATATTTGCATAACCATCTGAGAGTTGTACAATACAAACTTGATTGCGAGGGAAGTTGTGTAGTTCTTGGGACTCTTTTTCTCAACTTCGGGTCATGTTCTAGGCCCAAGTTTGAACGAAGTGGGATTATGGGTTGAAACACAAAGTTCTTCATTTCCACGTATGAAATCATATTTGGATACCCATTTGAGAGTTGTACATTACAGTCTTGATTGCGGGTGAAGACGCATAGTTCTTGGGCTGTTTTTTCTCAACTTTGGGTCACGTTCTAAGCCCAAGTTTGAACGAAGTGGGATTATGGGTTGAAAATAAAAATTCTCCGTTTCCACATATGAAATCATATTTGGATACCCATTTGAGAGTTGTACACTACAATCTTGATTCTGGGTGAAGACGTGTAGTTCTTGGGCCGATTTTTCTCTACTTCGTGTCAAGTTCTAGGTGCAAGTTTGAACGAAGTGGGATTATGGGTTGAAACACAAAGTTCTTCGTTTCCACTTATGAAATCATATTTGGATACCCATTTGAGAGTTGTACACTATAGTCTTGATTGCGGGTGAAGATGTGTAGTTCTTGGGACGCGTTTTCTAAACTTTGGGTCACGTTCAAGGCCAAAGTTTGAACGAAGTGGGATTATGGGTTGAAACACAAAGTTCTCCATTTCCACATATGAAATCATATTTGGATACCCATTTGAGAGTTGTAGACTACAATCTTGATTGCGGGCGAAGAGGTGTAGTTCTTGGTACACTTTTTCTCAACTTCGGGTCACTTTCTAGGCCCAAGTTTGAACGAATTCGAAGTATGGGTTGAAACACAAATTTCTTGGTTTCCACATATGAAATCATATTTGGATACCCATTTGAGAGTTGTACACTACAGTCTTGATTGCAGGCGAAGACGCGTAGTTCTTGGGCTTATTTTTCTCAACTTTGGGTCACGTTCTAGGCCCAAGTTTGAACGAAGTGGGATTATGGGTTGAAATACAAAGTTCTCCATTTCCACATATGAAATCATATTTGGATACCCATTTGAGAGTTGTAAACTACAGTCTTGATTAAGGGAGAAGACGCGTAGTTCTTGGGCCGCTTTTTCTCAACTTCGTGTCACATTCTAGGTGCAAGTTTGAATGAAGTGGGATTATGGGTTGAAACACAAAGTTCGTTGTACACTACAGTCTTGATTGCGGGCGAAGACATGTAGAAATTAGGCCTCTTTTTCTAAACTTCGGGTGACGTTCTAGGCCCAAGTTTGAACGAAGTGGGAGTATGGTTTGAAATGCAAAGTTCTTTGTTTCCACGTATGAAATCGTATTTGGATACCCATTTGAGAGTTGTACACTACAGTCTTGATTGTGGGCGAAGACACGTAGTTGTTGGGCCCCTTTTTCTCAACTTTGGGTCACGTTCTAGGCCCAAGTTTGAACGAAGTGGGATTATGGGATGAAACGAAAAGTTATCCATTTCCATGTATGAAATCATATTTGGATACCCATTTGAGAGTTGTAAACTACAGTCTTGATTGCGGGCGAAGAACTATAGTTCTTGGGTAGCATTTTCTCAACTTCGGGTCACGTTCTAGGCCCAAGTTTGAATGAAGTGGGAGTATGGGTTGAAATGCAAAGTTCCTGGTTTCCACGTATGAAATCATATTTGAATACCCATTTGAGATGTGTACACTACAATCTTGAGTTCAAGCGAAGACCTGTAGTTCTTGGGCCACTTTTTCTCAACTTTGGGTCACGTTCTAGACCCAAGTTTGAACGAAGTGGGATTATCGGTTAAAATGAAAAATTCTTCATTTCGATGTATGAAATCTTATTTGGATACCCATTTGAGAGTTGTACACTATAGTATTGATTACGAGCGAAGACATGTAGTTCTTGGGCCGCTTTTTCTCAACTTCGGGGCACGTTCTAGGACCGAGTTTGAACGAAGTGGGATTATGGGTTGAAACACAAAGTTCTTCGTTTCCACATATGAAATCATATTTGGATACCCATTTGAGAGTCATACACTACAGTCTTTATTGCGGGCGAAGGGGCATTGTTCTTGGGATGCTTTTCCTCAACTTTGGGTCACGTTCTATGCCCAAGTTTGAACGAATTGGGATTATGGGTTGAAAAGTAAAGTTCTTTGTTTCCACATATGAAATCATATTTGGATACCCATTTGAGAGTTGTACACTATAGTCTTGATTGCGAGCGAAGACGATTAGTTCTTGGGCCGTTTTTTCTCAACTTCGGGTAACGTTCTAGGCCCAAGCTTGAACAAAGTGGGATTATGGGCTGAAAAGCAAAATTCTCCGTTTCCATGTATGAAATCATATTTGGATACCCATTTGAGATTTGTACACTATAGTCTTGAGTTTGAGCGAAGACGTGTAGTTCTTGGGCCGTTTTTCTGAACTTCAGGTCATGTTCTAGGCCTAAGTTTGAACGAAGTGGGATTATGGGTTGAAAAGAAAAATTGTCCATTTCCATGTATGAAATCTTATTTGGATACCCATTTGAGAGTTGTACACTACAATCTTGATTACGAGCGAAGACGTGTAGTTCTTGGGCCGCTTTTTATCAACTTCGTTTCACGTTCTAGGCCCAAGTTTGAACGAAGTGGGATTATGGGTTGAAACGCAAAGTTCTTCTTTTTCACGTATGAAATCATATTTGCATATCCATTTGAGAGTTGTACAATACAGACTTGATTGCGAGCGAAGTTGTGTAGTTCTTGGGCCTCTTTTTCTCAACTTCGGGTCACGTTCTAGGCCCAAGTTTGAACGAAGTGAGATTATGGGTTGAAATGCAAAGTTCTTTGTTTACCGTATGAAATCATATTTGGATAACCATTTGAGAGTTGTAGACTACAGTCTTCATTGCGGGTGAAGACATGTAGTTCTTGGGCTATTTTTTCTCAACTTCGGATCACGATCTAGGCCTAGATTTGAACAAAGTGGGATTATGGGTTAAAACGCAAAGTTCTTTGTTTCCACGTATGAAATGATAATTGGATACCCATTTGAGAGTTGTACACTATAGTCTTGATTGTGTGCGAAGACATGTAGTTCTTGGGCCGCTTTTTCTCAACTTCGGGTCACGTTCTAGGCCCAACTTTGAATGAAGTGAGATTATGGGTTGAAAAGAAAACGTGTAGTTCGTGGACCACTTTTTCTCAACTTCGGGTCACGGTCTAGGGCCACGTATGAACGAAGTGGGATTATGGGTTGAAAAGCAAAGTTCCTTGTTTCAACGTATGGAATCATATTTGGATACCCATTTGAGAGTTGTACACTACAATCTTGATTGCAGGCGAGGACGTGTAGTTCTTGGGCCTCTTTTTCTACACTTTGGGTCACGATCTAGCCCTAAGTTTGAACGAAGTGGGATTATGGGTTGAAAATGAAAGTTTTTCATTTCCACATATGAAATCATATTAGGATACCCATTTGAGAGTTGCACACTATAATCTTGATTGCGGGCAGAGATGTGTAGTTCCTGGGCCGCTTTTATTCAACTTCGGGTCACGTTCTAGGCCTAAGTTTGAACGAAGTGGGATTATGGGTTGAAAAGCAAATTTCTTTGTTTCCACGTATGAAATCATATTTGGATACCTATCTCAGAGTTGTACACTACAGTCTTGATTGCGAGCGAAGACGTGTAGTTCTTGGGCCGCTTTTTCTGAACTTCTGGTCACGTTATAGGCCCACGTTTGAACGAAGTGGGATTATGGGTTGAAAAGAAAAGTTCTTCATTTCCACGTATGAAATCATATTTGGCTACCCATTTGAGAGTTGTACACTGCAGTCTTGATTGCAGATGAAGACGCGTAGTTCTTGTGAAAATTTTTCTCAACTTCGGGTCACGTTCTAGGCCCAAGTTTGAGCGACATGGGATTATGGGTTGAAACGCAAAGTTTTCAGTTTCCACGTATGAAATCATATTTAGATACCCATTTGAGAATTGAACACTACAATCTTGATTGCCAGTGAAGCACGTAGTTCTTGGGCCACTTTTTCGTAGCTTTGGGTCACGTTCTAGGCCCAAGTTTGAAAGAAGTGGGATTATAGGTTGAAACGCAAAGTTCTTCGTTTCCTCGTATGAAATCGTATTTGGATAACAATTTGAGAGTTCTACACTATTGTCTTGATTGCGGGCAAAGATGTGTAGTTCTTGGGCCGGTTTTTGTCAACCTTGTGTCACATTCTAGGCCCAAGTTTGAACGAAGTGGGATTATGTTCTGAAACGCAAAGTTCTTCGTTTCCATGTATGAAATCATATTTGGATACTTATTTGAAATTTGTACACTACAGTCTTGATTGCGGGAGAAGACCTTTAGTTCTTGGGCTGTTTTTTCTCATCTTCGGGTGACGTTCTAGGCCCAAGTTTGAACGAACTGGGATTATGGGTTGAAACGCAAAGTTCTTTGTTTCCACGCATGAAATCATATTTGGATACCCATTTGAGAGTTGTACACTACAGTCTTGATTGTGGGCGAAGATGCGTAGTTCTTGGTCTGTTTTTTCTCAACTTTGGGTCACGTTCTAGGCCCAAGTTTGAACGAAGTGGGATTATGGGTTGAAACACAAAGTTCTCCATTTCCATGTATGAAATCATATTTGGATACCCATTTGAGAGTTGTAAATTGCAGTCTTGATTGTGGGCGAAGACGCGTAGTTCTTGGGCCACTTTTCTCAACTTCGGGTCACGTTATAGGCCCAAGTTTTAACGAAGTGGGATTATGGGTTGAAATGAAAAGTTCTTCGTTTCCACGTATGAAATCATATTTGGATACCCATTTAAGAGTTGTACACTACAGTCTTGATTGTGGGCGAAGATGCGTAGTTCTTGGGAAGCTTTTTCAAAACTTCGGGTCACGTTCTAGGTCCAAGTTTGAATGAAGTGGGATTATGGGTTGAAACACAAAGTTCTTGGTTTACACGTATGAAATCATATTTGAATATCCATTTGAGAGTTGTAAACTACAGTCTTGATTGTGGGTGAAGACGCGTAGTTCTTGGGCCATTTTTTCTCAACTTTGGGTCATGTTCTAGGCCCAAGTTTGAACGAAGTGGGATTATGAGTTGAAACACAAAGTTCTTGGTTTCCACGTATGAAATCATATTTGAATATCCATTTAAGAGTTTTACACTACAGTCTTGATTGTGGGTGAAGATACGTAGTTCTTGGGCCTCTTTTTCTCAACTTCGAGTCATGGTCTAGGATTGAATTTGAACGAAGTGGGATTATGGGTTGAAAACCAAAGTTCTCTGTTTCCACGTATGAAATCATATTTGGATACCCATTTGAGAGTTTTACACTACATTCTTGATTGTGGGTGAAGACGCGTAGTTCTTGGGCCACTTTTTTTCAACTTCGGGTGACGTTCTAGCGCCAAGTTTGAACGAAGTGGTATTATGGGTGGAAACGCAAAGTTCTTCGTTTCCACGTATGAAATCATATTTTGATATCCATTTGAGAGTTGTACACTACAGTCTTTATTGTGGGTGAAGAGGCATTGTTCTTGGGATGTTTTTTCTCAACTTCGGGTTACGTTCTAGGCCCAATTTTGAACAAATTGGGAACTTTCACCTGCTTGGCCATGCTTCCGGTAGTCCTTTGTATGGGGAGGGGGGCCTCTTTAGACTTGTTGACAGGGGTAGAAGTTTCCTCAAACAACTTCCTCTTATTTATTTTAATAACGGTGGTGGGTCTGGACACTTGTTTTTCATGTGTCGTTTTGACTTTCATCTTGAGGACATGAGTTATGAATTATGGAGTCTGCTTCTGCTGACCAACCCTTATTTCTATCCTAGAAGATTGAGGTGTAGGTTCTAGAATTCGTTCCCTTTGTGCCTTATCCCTTTCGAGCTTCTTTTTATTTTTTCTTGTCACCTTAACAATTTCTTTCAATTCACCAACTAGTTTTTGGGAAGACCGAGTAACTACCTCAAGGATGTTTTCCAATTCCTTAATGGATTCTGGAGGGGGTATGATGGCTGCAACATGTAAAATATCCTATTGATATGTCTCTTCCTTCTTTCGTTTCTTTCTTTGTGATAGTTGATCTTTAGGACGCATGACTGAACCAGACACTTTAGATTGTGCAAACTTTTTCTTGTTCTGGATGTTGAGGTCAGGGGTATTCTCTACCTGGTTGGCTTGTTCTAATGACACCTCCATGATTGCTTCAGGAACGTTGTTTGATCGTCCTCCTAGCTTAGAGTCTTCCTTTTTTCTTTTACCTTTTTGAATCGAGGTAGGACTTTTTTTTTGGGATTCGATGGCTTTCCTGTTCCTCGATGTAGTAGGTTACCCTACAACAAACTTTTTTGTCACTAATTTCTCAATGGGTTGGGATGAGCTGGGCATAAAAATGTCTTCTTTTCCTCCTGATGCCTTCCTTATGTCTTTCTTTTCCTTCTTTCTTGAACCCTCAATGTGTATCCCTATTTCATGTGTTTCAACAGTTTTGGATATTCTTTCTTGAGTGAAATTCTATTGGAGTAATTGCTTCCAACTACCACCTTGTGTCCTCAAAGCATGAAAAACCAGAAGTTTTATTAAACCATGGTGATGAAGGCTAGTTTTGGGTTTATTGGAAACTGACCTCACCCCTCTCACCATCTTCTTTAAACTCATCCATAGGAAGTGATGACAATCGATTTGTGGTCCTCCCTCAAAATGTGATAAAAGATTCAAATGATAAATGAAGGTTACTGCATACCTTCCTTCGCAGGCGAGGAATTTTTGCAGAATTATGAGCATCATCCAATATTCCTCTTTCACGTAGCTTCGCGGGATGCCCTTGGTCCAATAGGGGTCTTGTTGTTCTGGTTTGAGGAATTTTTGACAGAGTTTCCTGTTGACGATCACCCTCTTGAAGTATTTTTCTCCATCCATAGAGAGACCTATAGCTTCTGCTATAGTGGATTCTGTAATTGTTAGCTTCATGTCTCCAAACTGCACACTTTCTCCATCATATGTCTATTCCAAGGCAAGAGAAATTCCCTCATGATGGCCTTTAAACTTTTCCAAAAATGGCACCCACCCTGCCTGTTCATATTTTTCTTTGCAAGCCTGATATTCTTTTGTTTCCCTGTACAATTGAAATATGGGCTCATGCCTATCGACCCCCATGCTAGCTTAAACAATTCTCTCGGTGGATGAGGCACGGATAAAGGATCGAGGATTGAGTACCGGATAAATGTAGGCTGTGATAGAGTACTGGACGGGGGAAAATAATCAAGGAATACAAAGGCATGAGATGTCTGTAGGTGGTGTGACAACAACAGTAAATAACGCTCATCTAGATGGCAGAGCCATCCATAGGAGCGATTATAAATGGAAGTGTATATTACAATGGTCACATCGGTAGTCATGATGATATGGTGAGGCAGGTCGAATACACTAACGACTTACAGACTCGTGGGAAAATTGGCGTCAGACAATATTCACGGAAGGGTGTGGTCGTTATGATCGGGACTTGTGAGTGTAAAATCGGTTGGGATCATTATTTGATACGCTTAGAGATGTGGTTCGTGTCATTTCATATAGTATGGTAGAAAATCATAAGTTTATAGGGTTTATTTACCGGATGG
>SNQJ01S0002946.1:39401-53267 GCA_010110895.2 Picea sitchensis | reverse complement strand
TAGCTAATAGTTACAAAAGAAACATTGAAGACCCGATCGAGAATTTGTTTGGTACTGAGTTAATCAAGCTCTGTAGTTCTCAAGATTTAATAATTTGAAATGGTATAAAGAAGTGGCCAAATTCTAATAGGATGACTTGTATCCATGGGTTGGGTAGCAATGTTGTTGATTATGTAATATCAGATATCCCCATATACAACCAATAGTAAACTTTGATCTTTTAGATGACCATGAACCCGACTCTTATCATAGACCTATAACCCTAACTCTTAACTTTTCCATGCACAAAATCTTTATAAATGAGCACTTTGACAACCAAAGGCACTTGCCTTTTGACAGTAAAAGAACTGATCTCTTCTTAAAAGACTTAAGTAATTCTTTAAACTTCATATCATATCAGAACAATATTGAAGTTGACTATCATAGTCTTACATCAACCCTCTCTACTTCAATTAACAATTTATCTATTCTGGTGCTATGTAAAAATAAAAACAATATAAGTAACCCATGGTACGATAATGAATGTAAAATTGCTAGAAAATCCATTAGGGATGCTTCCAGTGAATCTTTCAAATACGATAAGATAAATAGATACAAAACCTTAATTAAACGGGGGGAAAAAGACTATATAAATATAAATCAAGAGAAGATTTTTCACTTATCTAAGATAGATCCTAAGAAATTTTGGAGGCAAATTCTAACTCGTAAAACTAAAGAAATTAATAATATTCCCTTCAAGGACTGGAATTTCTACCTTGAAAATATGTATGAATCCCCTAACGTAATGGACAACATGCCAAAAATATCTACAAAGGATGAAGTGTTTTCTATAAAATAAATGAAATTTGGTGTTAAGCGGTTCTCAAAAGGAAAAGCTAAGGACATTGAAAGTTACCAAGCTGAAATATTAACAATTGGAGGACCTATCCTCACCCGTCGCATACATAAGCTCTTTAATTTAGCTATCTAGCAAGGCTCCCCAAAACCTTTGCCTCAAAGCCTCATTTCACCTATTTTTAAAAGCATGGATAAAAGCAATCCCTCTAATTATAGGACCATTATGATTAGCCCCATTTTAGCTAAGTTATATGGAAGCATTTTGGAAAAGAATATCGACACATGGATAGAAATCCATGGAAAAAGAGCTAGAGGCTAGGATAAGTTTAGAGTCTTCCATTCCGCTGTGTACCACCTTGTTACATTTAGGATCATTGTAGAGGAGTGTCGTAATGATAAAATTGACCCCCTTTGTTGTTTCGTTGATTTTAGAAAAAAAATTGACATTGTGCCCAGGACTAACCTCTCGAATAGTTTAGAAGAGCTTAAATTCCATTTCTAGTTAAGAGTTGTTGCAGTAAGGCTATATGAGAAAGTTATTTCCAAGTTTAGGAACACTGAGGACTGGTCAAAAGAAATTAATTGTAATATAGGAGTCAAGCAAGGTTGTCCCCTACCCCTTACCCTTTTCGGCATGTATATTGATAACTTAGAAGATTGTTTGGAGGATGCAGGTTGTATTGGCCCAACTCTCGCTAGTATAGTCATCATCCTCCTTCTTATGTTGATGATATTGTTCTTATGGCGAAGATTACCTATGACCTAGGTAAGCAACTAATAACCCTCAAGAACTTATGTTTTAGCATGGGAATGACTGTGAACACTGACAAAACAAAGGTTATGATAATTAGATCCAAAAGAATCACCTATAATACTTTTGTTTATGACAAAAATAGCTTGAAGGAAGTGTCTTCATACAAGTATCTTGGAATCGATATCCACCACAAGCTCAATTGGAACTATTTGAAAAAAGGATAAATGAAGGGTCGAAAGATTATTATGGGATCGAAAACAATTGTAAATCAACAGACCTTTGGCTTTGGGATTAAAAAAAAAACTCCTATTTCACACTCTCGTCACTCCAATTATCTTATATGGATGTGAAGTTTGGGGTTGGAGTATATCTAGATAATCCTGGATAATGATAGAACATATTCAAAATAATTTTATAACTTATAATCTCAAAATTAAGGGTAATACACCCTATCCTATCCTCCTCATAGAAGCAATCCTTTCCCCCGTTGAGGGAATTTATATGATTAGATGCCTAACATACAAGAATAAGATAAACAACATGGATGACAAGAGGCTCCCCAAAATTGATTCAAACTCTAGCCAAAACCACCAGCTACTCAGGTGGGGATGACATAAAGATGCCAAATCTTGGCTAAATCATTGGGGAATACAAGAAGAATCCATCATTCAGAATATCAATAATATTACAAATATCATCGCTTATAAATTTAAGGAGAATATGTGGTGTGATAAAGAATTAGTGGATTAAAGGAAATTAAGATACTACAAGGAGGTGGTCAACCCTAATTTAGAAGATCAAAATTACCTCTTAGTTTTGAAAAGTGCAAGAAAGAAAATCAACATTGTCAAAATAAGAACAAACTCTCATTAGCTACATAGTGAAACTAGGTGTTGGACAACTCTCAAAACACCATGGGATGACATAATCCGTCACCTTTGTGACACTAAGTGGATAGAAGATGAAAAACACTTCCTCTTGTATTTCCCTTCCTATACCCATATCAGATCCCAATTTAAAAATATTTGTCACGTTATCGACCTTCCTACCCTCCTAAGTCATCAAAACTATGGTGATCTTGGAACACTTCTCTCAATGATTTTTTAGCATAAAAATACAATTTTAAAGAAATTGAAGTAATCTCTTACCTTCTTAAGGTGCCAATGGACCAATTGGTCTCAGTGGACGTTAATCATTATCATCATCGTATACTAGGGAACAAGCTAATCATTATCATCATCGTATACTAGGGAACAATACTAACAACAAAGGAAATATCGAGACATGTGTGAGCCAATTACAAAAGGCTATCAACTAACTCGTAGCACAAAAGTGCAGCATATACTTGAGTGTGGTACATGGTAGAAAGCTCTGACTCCATAATCGAAGGAGAAGGTTTTGGTTTATGGATCTTCCATGTGAGTGACAACAAGGTCATGGTAAAAACCTTGAGATGTTTATGGCTAGAAAACTATACCAAGGCATCCATAAGATTTGATTGATTTGTTTTTGAGTAGATCTCTCCTAAACCATAGAATTTTTGTTGCTAATTGAGGCCTGCATATTTAGACTTGAATATTTAAATATTTAAGATTAGAAGGCAAATCATTTTATGTTCCACACAATTAAGACTTTAGAAGATGAAAGAATAATTTAGAGATAAAACACATTGAAAATTAAAATTAGTATCTTCCTCGATAAATATTACTTAATTTTCACCAAGAAAAAGTGATGTTTGATTATGTACCTTAAACCAAAATATAGTTTGAACAAAAATACTTCTTTTAATTCAAAAAAATGAATAAGAAAATTGTAAGCACATGTCTTCTTTATAATCACAGTATATTTGAAGAAATATATAACTATCAATGATACCTTTTAATAAAGAGATTATGATGGTATTTTTTTGTACCTTAAGTCATCATACCATGGCGAGATACATCCAAAGTCGAAATTACATGGAAACTAACACAAGAGAGATCATATAATCTTAAAAACATAAAAGTTTGAGCTCTTTACAACTTGTAATTTTTATTAAAACATAGGGCTAACACCTTAAGCTACTCATTCCACAAACATATGTATAGAATAGTACACAACAAAATATGGTTAAAAAAACCTCAAAGAGGGAATAACCATGGTCCAACCAACCAGGCCAATTTGAGGCAACACATAATAATGCAAAAGGAAAAACCAAGAGTTTCCTCACAATCGACATCAACAAATGACCCTCCATGCTCTTTTAAATGGAGATCATGGACCAATATGTAGTTAAGCCATGAATTAATATAGACCTTAGTATTAAGGAGAATGTGAATCGTCTCTGGATAATTTTATGTCTAGAACATATCATGGTCATTGGATTAGATAACTACAAAATGCATACTAATGAAACATGCTAAATAAACACACTTGCCTAAAGACACATTAGACCAAGTTGAACTTAACTAACTCCCAAATGTCTAAATATCCTAACATCCCCTTAGCGAAAAAACTTGGGATAGGGATTGAAGGATTTACAAAGATGAAAAATATAAGGAAGGAGGCATTAGAGCCTATCCCCTTAATGACAACTTCTTGAACTCTTTAACATAGATCAAAGTTTGGGAAAATTCACTTCTATAAGAGACAAGCCTAGAACCATATGCCTCTGATCATCGATGGGGTAAAAGAGCACTTTGAGAATGTGGTCTTTAATAAGTTTTTTTAATGAAGTGCATGTGTAGCTCAACAAAAAGTTTATTTTACTAGTGTTGAACTATATCTTTGTCAAGCTTGATGGTACTCTAATTTTCACTCTAGAGTGTGGTCGGATGTCAAAAGTAGAATCCAAATCCCGAAGAATATATCAAAGCCAATTTAGGCTCATCGAGTTGTAATTAATCATAGCTCAATACTCTATTTATGTTGAAGAAAGAGCTAAGGCATGTTGCTTCTTACAATTCCAAGTGATAGGTCCAAAACCAAACTAAAAAACATAACTTGTAGAGTTTTGATTTTCATCAAGGTCACAAACCCAATTGGAATTAGTGAAACCAACCAACAAACAAGTCTTCTCTGGATTGTAATGTATCCCAAACTAAGTTAAAAATTCTAGATATAATCAAGCATTATTTTGTTTCTTCCAATGACTCTCATGCTATTTTATAGAAGCAAAAAGGTTGGGCAAACAATTGAACATAAAGATAGGTTTATGTTCAATTATTTTTCCTTGCCTCTTTTTCTTTGAGGTAGGTTGTATCAATTTGTGGTTTATTTATAAATGAAGACCTCATCCAAGATCAAGCTTATTAAATTAAGGAGGTTCAAAAGGTAAATGAAGCCAAAAAGGAAGGAAATGGGAAATAATTAGGAACCAAAAAAAACTATTATTAGGGATAAAGACCAAAACAAAGATAAATAGAAAATTGGACACTAGATCCTCTTTTGGATCTGTCATGGTTTTCCATGGAGTAAAGCGCCTATACAAAGTTGGATCTTGAGTGACATCGACATTGTTCTCTTGGTTGAAATTTGGGATCATGAAGAATGTAAGGTCCCTAATAGCGAAGGATTTGTTTTTGTTCGACATGGAACAAGAAGTCCTCCTATAAAGGGATTATAGGCATAATGCTAAGCATAAAAATGAACATCTATCCTCGCATTTGGCTTCACAAGAAATATCCTCTCAATCAATACATATGGGTGGAGATATCTAATATTAATGTTAAGTAGATTTGTATATAAATATGTTATTTTTCACCTATTAACTCTACTTTATACAAAAATAATCTAGAAAAGAATTGTCCCTACAAACCGAGCAAGATATTCATAGATGAAAATGAAGGTAATATCATCTTGCTAGGAGAATTTAATGCTATAACTGCAACCAATCGATTTATTATTTTAAGTAATGACTCCAAACCTAATCCTCTTTTTCTAGATGAGGACCTTGTCTTATAGCTATCAGCCATAAAATAAATTCTCAAGACCTAATCGAGAATTTGTTCGATACCGAAGTTAATCAAGATCTATGGTTCTCAAGATTTACTAATTTGCAATGGTATAGCTTAGGCGGCTAAATTCCTATTGGGGATGACTTGTATCCATGGTTGGTAGCAATGTCAAGGATTATAATAATGATATCCCCATATACAACCAAATAGTAAACTTTGACTTTTAGGATGACCATGAACTCGACTCTTATCATAGACCTATAACCTTAACTCTTAACTTTTCCATGCACAAAAAAATTATAGAGGAGCACTTTGACAACCAAAGGCACTTGCCTTTTGACAAAAATAAAAAATCGACCCTCTCTAAAAAAGACTTTCCTAAGCAATGATTTAAAATTCATATCGTATCAACAATATTGAATTGACTATCATAGTTTTACATCAACCCTCTCTACCTCAATTAAAAATTCCCATTCATTCAAAAGCAAGGCAAAAAGAAAAACAATATAAGTAACCCGTGGTATGATAATGAATGTAAAATTGCTAGAAAATCCAATAGGGATGCTACCAATGAATCTTTAAAATATTATAAGATAAATAGATACAAAACCTTAATTAAACGAGGAAAAAAGACTATATAAATAGAAAGCAGGAGAAGATTTTGCATCTATTTAAGATAGATCCTAATAAATTTTGAGGCAAATTCTAACTTGTAAAACTAAAGAAAATAATAAATATTCCTCTAGAGATCAACTTCTACCTCTTGAAAATATGTAATCCCCAATGTAATGGAGCAATATGCTAAAATATCTACAAGTTGGATGAAGTATTTCTATAGAAGACATAAAGTTTGGGGTTATGGGTTTCTCAAAAGGAAAAGCTAAGGACATTGAAGGTTACCAAGCCGAAATATTAAAAATTGAACCTATCCTCACCCATCACATACATAAGCTATTCAATTTAGCTATCTAGCAAGGCTCCCCAAAACCTTCAAATCAAAGCCTCATTGTACCTATTTTTAAAAATCGGATAAAAGAAATCCCTCTAATTATATGAACATTATGGGATTAGCCCAGTTTTAGCTAAGCTATATGAAGCATTTTGGAAAAGAATATTGACGCATGGATAGAAAGCCATGGAAAAGAGCTAGAGGCTAGGCCGGGTTTAGAGGGTTTCCAAAGGTAACTGTACCAATTCTTGTTACATTTAGGATCATCACAGAGCGTCATAAATGTGATAAAATCGCATCCCTTGTTGTTCTTCGCTGATTTTAGAAAAAATTAACATCAGGCTCCATGGATAACCCTCTCAATAGTTTAGAAGAGCTTAAATTCCCTTCCGAGTTAAGAGTTGTTGTAGTAAGGCTATATGAGAAATTTATTTCCAAGTTTAGGAACACTTAGGGTTGGTCAAGAAATTGGTTGTAATATAGGAGCCAAGGTTGTAATTCCTACCCTCTAACCCCTTTTGCATGTATACTGATAAGAAGATTGTTTGAGGATGCGTCGTTGCCCTGACTCTCACTAGTATAGTCATCATCCTTCTTTATGTTGATGACATTGTTCTTATGGATAAAATTATGTATGAATTAGGTAAGAAACTAATAACCCTGAAGGAGTGTTTTTATATCATGGGCATGACTATGAACACTTAAAAACAAAGGTTATGATAATTATATCCAAAAGAATCACCTATGATACATTTGTTTATTACAACAATAACTTGGAGGAAGTGATTTCATACAAATATCTTGAATCAATCTTCATCAGAAGCTTAACTAGAGATATATATAGTATTGGGAAAAGGATAAATGGAGAGTAGAAAGCTTATTATGGCCTGGAAACAACTGTAAATCAACAGACCTTTGGCTTCTGGATTTCAAAAAAACTCTTCACTCCTCAAACAATCCAATTATCTTATGTTTTGACAATTTTGTGGTTGCAGTATATCTAGATAATCCTCGAGAAAGATAGAACATATCCAAAATAATTCTATAACCTATAATCTCCAAAAATTAAGGGAAATACACCCCATCCCATCCTCCTATAGAAGTAAGCCTTCCATCGAGGCATCATATGATTAGATGCCCACATACAAGAACAATATAAACAACATGGATGATAAGAGGCTCCCCAAAATTGATTCAAACTCTATCCAAAACCACCACCAAGCCAAGTGGGGATGGTATAAAGATGCCAAATCTTGCTAAATCATTAGGGAATACAAGAAGAATCCATCGTATGCATTATCAATAATATTACAAATATTATCACTTTAAATTTAAGGAGAATATGTGGTCCTATAAATAATTAGTGTATTAAAGGAAATTAAGATACTACAAATAGGTGATCAACCCTAATCTAGTAGCATCAAAATTATCTCTTAGTTTTGAAAAGTGCAAGAAGAAAATATCAATATCATAAAATAAGAACAAACTTCCCATGAGCTACATAGGAAACTGCAAGTTGGACAACCCCAAAACACCATGGGATTTAATGCACTTTATCAAATCTTTGGTGACAATGCATGGATAGAAGCAAAGAAAACACTTCCTCTTGGATTGCTCTACCTATACTCATATTAGATCCTAATTTAAAATTATTTTCCACATTACCGACCTTCTTAATCTCCTAAGTCATCAAAATATTATGGTGATCTTGGAACACTTCTCTCAATGATATTTTAGCATAGAAATACAATTTTAAAGAAATTCAGTGAATCTCTTACTCTAAGGTCCCAATGGACCAACTGTCCCAGTAGGCAATAATCATCACTCATCACTACATACCAGGAAACAAGACCAACAACAAAGGAAACATCGGGATACAAAAAGGACAACACAAAAGGGTCTCAACTAACTGATAGCACAAAGTGGCATCTACTTTGAGTGTCGTACATGTGGTAGAAAGTTTGAATCCATGCCGAAAGGGAGAAGGGTTTGGTTTTATGATCTCCACAGGAAAGTGACAAAGAAGGTCATGTTGTTACCCTTAAGATGTTTCTAGCTAGGAAACTACACCGAGGAATTCATTAAATTTGATTGATATAGTTTTTGAGTAGACTTAACTCTAAAACATAGTATTTTGTTGCTAATTGGGAGGTGCATGTATATTTAGTCTTTAATATTTAAATATTTAATATTAGAAGGCAAATCATTTTATGTTCCAGACAATTAAGAATTTAGAAGTTGAAAGCATAATTTAGAGAAAACACATTGAAAATTAAAATAATGTGTCTCCTCGATAAATATTACTTAATTTTCACCAAGAAGAAGTGATGTTTGATTATGTATCTTAAACCAAAATATGATTTGAACAAAAGAATACTTCTTTTAATTCAAAAAAAGGGAATACGCAAATTGTGGGCACATGTTCTTTTATACTCAAAGTATATTCAAGAAATTTGAACTTTAATGATACCTTTGCAGTGTTATGATGGTATTTGTTGTACTAAGTAATCACATTCATGGAAGTAGATACATTTAAGAATAAATTAAGAGCATGGAAATAACATGAGAGAGAGATCACATAATCCGAAACATAAAAGTTTGAGTCTTTACAACTTGCAGAAATTTTATTAAAACTTAAGCTCGGCCGAAAATATCTTTTTACATTGAGTTCTCATGAAAATTTATACAATATAGGTCGAAACCAAAAATGGTTATTCGATCTTATTTTTTAGAAAATTGAGATACAACAAAATCTTTGAATCCTTGAAAATAGGACATTTGGAGGAGTCAAATCCTAATTTTCTTCATCTTGTTTGGTGAGTCATCCTGCCAACAACTGGAGGAGGAGGTTCCAAGCTGCATATGAAGGATAGTTGGATGATTTCATTTTTCTGAATGAAATATCCAACTTAATGTATATTTTGTATGTATGGGTATGTTAAAATAAGTTCTTTGTCTGCCATAAAAGATATAAGTCATCTATGAGTAGGTCAACAATGGTTTGACCTCTTAGAGTATTGGGCATATTTTGAAACTTATCATCTTTTAACTTGGAAACAAAAACAATTTTTCTGTATTTTTCATATGATAGTAACTTTCCATCTTTATCCCAAGATGAAGGTAACCCCATCTTCACTAAATTCTCAAATTTTGGAAAAACGATTCCACATTCCTTTTCAATGTTATGCATTCATTTTGAGATTGTTGTATTAGATTCCTTGTGAAAATTCTTCGCTTCCATCACCATTCTAGCTCCTGAATTGTACACCTTTTCTTGATAATATCTGTCTAGAATTGGAATTTAGGAACTTTTTGATTTGAGTAGCAACTTGTCGCCTTAGTTCATAATTCATGGAATGATTTCTGGATTACATCATCCGCTTCATCTACCAACAACATTTTATCATCTATTATTTTGAAATAATCCCAAAGTCTAGCTACTTCATTGATGATTTCATCCTAGATTAGATGTTTGGTTCCTACCAAATATGGATTACCTGACAATTTAGTCTTCAACTGTTCCATATCAGTTAACATCTTACCCTTCAATTTATGATATTTTGCAATAATTTTGTATTTATATTTGATATCTTCTTTGGACTGAAAGATTGTTTTCTTTAAGCTTTAGATTTTAACACCTTTCAAGTTTAGATATGCTAATGAATTTGATAGTCCAGTCAAAGGATCCTCCGATGTTTTTGTTTCTTGAACAGAAGAAAATCCTCCTTTTAATCTTTCAATCTTCTTTTCATACATCTCCACTGCTATCCCATCTCTAAAATTCTTTCATTAAGATAAGATTTTTGCCTGGATTGTCTGAAGTTCTGGGGTATGTACATGGTCAATTCCTAGGATTTTTAAGCTTTTGATTCATAACTTGGATTTCTTTGTCCTTTGTTTTTATTATTTCTTGAATGGATGCCTCATCTTTTGAATTAGCTCTGATTTTTATTATCCATTGTTCTAGCTCCTCCGCCTTTTATATGTTTCCATTCCGTAGCCACCTTTTCATCTTTAACCGAAGTCTTGAGCTTACTACTGATAGCTTTGTGTTTCTTGATTCTAATATTAGCTATCATGGCATCTCTGTTTATCATTTCTATAGTTTGTCTGTGTTGGAACAATCGAGGAGAGGGGGGGGTGTGAATCAGTATGAACACTTTTACCACTTTTAACCACAATATATAAAATTTAACTTAATCGATAGTATATCATCAATGCATAATCAATATATCATGAGCATGTAAACATAAGCATCACATCACATCAAATACACAATACACCAGAATTTACGTGGAAACTCTAATGGGAGAAAAACACATAATAATTTCTTATATATCAAAAGAATACATTCATTGGAAGCACCAACTTCCCAATTCTCCAGTTGCAACTATAAGGAGGCTACGACCCCTATTTATAGTGATGCAGGAGCATCGCCAACTCATCAAGCGAGCCAACACATCAAGCGGAGATAAGCTGGACAAACCAACCCAAATTTTTGACAACGCTTTGGGATTGTAGCACAAGAGTTTTAATGAAGCCATTTATGAAGGTGCATTGTATATTGTATTGGACCTTGAGCCTTTAAGCTCTCATCCTTAGGTAGATAGATGACATTTGATAGATTTAATGCTGGTAGATAGGAATTTAAGTCGAGATTTGATAGTTTAGAAGTCCAAGAGGGAAAACGGATATAGACACCCTCATTGTGCATTGTATTATTATCAACCCAGGAGAAGAGAAGAGCAAGCAAAGAATTGTATGAAGAACACCCATGTATAGATATTGAATCAATAGAAGAAAACCTTAATTCAATTTCATGGTATGTGTTATTTCTCTGTGTATTGATGTTATGCTCATGGATATTTGCTTCTTGTCATGCATTTGTTTTTATATGTTGTGTATGTGATTTCATGTGTGAAGAGAAGTCTGAGAGAGGGAGTGAATGAGTTTCAAATGTTTCTCTAATTGAACCAGATATTCCTGCAAGGAGTGCAGTCAAATTGTCCGCAAGGAGTGCATTGACAGAAGGGTTCAATTAGAGGTAGCTTTTGTTCTCATCTCCTTGAAAGGGAAGTTAGGCACAGTGTCATGCAAGGAGTGCACAGGCCAGGTAAAAGTCTCAGGGTTTCAAACTTGAGGAAAGGATCAGAATACTACTGTTGCAGGAGTGCGCAGAGTCAAAGACTTCAACACTTAGCCGTTGTTGAAGATTCTCCGCAAGGAGTGCGTACAAGTTCCTCTGAAAGAATCAGAGTGGAAAAGATCAGGAGGTATAGCACCTTCATGACATCATTAGAGTAGAGCACAAGAGGTTTGCACTGTGGAATGTTCGAGCAAAGTGTCACAAGCGCAGACGTTGGAGAGCAAATTCTGAGAAGGAACACTTAGCCATTCTCAAGAAGTCCTCAAGGAAAGAGGAAAGGAATCAACAGTCAGGGTTTGTAGAGGAAATACGCGATTTCCCGTCAGTCGTTAGATCATGAGAAAGTTACACAGGGGTTAAGCCTAGTGTGCAGAGGAGGAGTCCCGGGAGGATCCATCGGGGTATTAAATTCATTGGGGTTTTGTTAAGCCAGAGAATCAGGACCTTGTGGTTCTCGAAATTCTGAGAAGGGATCCTAGCCGTTGATCTCGGCAGGACATGTGTCAGACATCAAGAAGAGTCGAGATTTGACCTTTCGAGGTTTCCAAAGGCAAGGGCATTGTTGCATTAGAACTCGTGATTTCACGATACGCGATAGGGCGACGAGGAAATGGTGACGTGGAGGAGTAAGCTCTCACGTGCATCAGGGATCGACATATCGGGATTTTCGGTGACGAGAAAATCACGGCAGGAGAAGTCGCGAAACTCCGAAACGCGATGGTCCCACAGTCACAGCCTTTTAGCAGAGGATAGGTGTTGGAAGTTTAACCCTCGCAGGAGTCAACGCCAAGTGGCATCGGGGATCAGGAGTCAGGGATCCTTGAAGTAAGTGATTCGCGACCTCGTAAGCACTAATTTCCCGATGGGGAAATTCCCGATAAGAGCAAGGAACACGTGGTTGAATATTCATCGGGGTTTGGGGATTTGTGAGACCTGATCCTGTGAGTTCAGGACTCACGATCTTGCGAGGTCTGATTTCTTGATAGAAAAAGGGAGATCATAAGGAGAGTCCTGTGGGTATTGGAAAGTCCCGATAAGGGATTTTGAAGAGCGTTTCATCTCTTCAGGCCGAAGGAAGAGAAGGTCATGTGGGAGCAGACGTGCCCTGGGTGGCGCGTTGGCGTCAAAGTTGTATCAGAGCCGGATTGACTCTTTTGTTTTTATAGCAGAGAGAGGGAAATTCGCCATGCCGCCCAGAAGAGAAAGACAGTCACCTGATCCAGAAGACAGGGAGGTGAGAAGAAGAGGTATACCAACAGGAAATCCAAAAATGGAGAGGTAAATGCGTGATCTTCGAGCGAGACTAGAAGATATGGAAGCAATGCAGAGACGCACAGCCAATGCTGGAGATTTGAGTGACTCCGAGGATGAAGTTGAAGCTGAACGCGAGGAGGAATTTGAAGCCAAAGATGCATCAATGGAGAGATTAATTAAATCTATTGCCAGGATGGGTGCGAAGGTGAATATGGACATTCCAGTCTACGAAGGAAATTTGGATGCAGAAGAGCTGCTAGACTGGATTAGAGATCTTGACACCTACTTCAATTATGAGGATATCGAAGAGGATAAGAAGGTCAAGCATGCTGTCATGCGCTTGAAGGGACATGCAACATTATGGTGGGACGAGCTACAAGCTAACAGATGTTCCAAAGGCAAGGAAAAGATTAAAAGTTGGGATCAAATGATTGCGAAGATGAAGGAAAAGTTCATCCCAAGGGATTATCAAATTTCTTTGTTCAGGAGAATGCAGAACCTGAGACAGAAACTGATGACAGTGAAAGAATACACTGAAGAATTCTATCGACTGAACATCAAGGCAGGTCATCGGGAGAGCGATGATGAGAAGGTTTCCATATATCTGAATGGTCTGAGATACGACATTTAGGATGAATTGAGCATGGTAACCATCCGAATAGTTGAGGATGCTTACCAGATGGCTCTGAAAGCCGAAGAAAAGCTAAGCTGTAAGCAAGGTCAGTGAGGGCGAGGCATAAGTCAGCCCAGAGGCAAGGTAGTTGCCCAGGACAAATATTAGAAACCCAAGGAGGAGTGGAAGAAACCTCAAGGTAAAGTTGAAAGAGGTGGAACCTCACAGCGAGGAAAACCATATGTTGAACAGAGAGGGAAGCATACAGAGAAGAGAGGAGATTATGCTGACACAAACAATTTTCCTCGTACTAGAGGTAGAGGAAGAGTTCGGGGAGGAGTAATCACATGTTTCACATGTGGGAAGAATGGTCACAGG
>SNQJ01S0002946.1:13672-23866 GCA_010110895.2 Picea sitchensis | reverse complement strand
AAGATTTTACAAAGTCAAACGTAAGGTGAATAATAAAATTTAAATACTTTGTTTTTCATGATGAATTCTCCAAATCACTCTTTTTAAAAATATTTTACAGAATACACAAGGTGAATAATAAAATTTAATTACTTTGTTTTACATGCCTTTAAAAGAAAATAGAGCTTATTCATAATAGTGATCCGTAGGATCTTTTAAATGACTACGGTTGAGTTTTAATTTTTCATGCGTTAATTAACCATTTGAGAAACTTAGTGAAAGAATGAGGAAAGAAGAGGAATTATAACAGCCATATACACATTTGTAGATCTGAAATGAAAGAATAAACAGCAAACCATAACACACATATTGATAACAGAATTCGGCACAACTTTGCCTACGTCTCCGGGCCTTTGTCTCTGTGGGGGAGGTTTCTTTATTTCTGTTCAAAATCTCAAAAGTACATCGCTGCAATGCCAAATGGATACAAGACTGATCTGGTCATGTTCTCCCAGATCTCTAGAACCCTGCAAAGAAAATGGCACGCAAAACGGACATCTGGAGCTCCCAGAAATGGTCCGACAACGTCTCCTCCTCAAAAGCTTCTCTGCATCAAAATGGATTTGGCTTGGATTTTCTTCATCATAACTCTGCTCTGACTGCTCTCCCATGGCCTCAAACAGGCATGGTTTATATATCCTTGAATTTGGTTGCTCAGCTCCAACTTCCTCCAAGAATTTGGCCTCCAAAAATGCCCAATATCCCCCAAAAATGGAGAGAATCAGCTAAAAATAGGCTGAATACAACTAAAAAACCAAAACATTGGGTAAAAACCCACTTTACAAATAAATTATGGGCACAAGCCCCTGATTCCATGTGCGCCCCTTTTTCTCAGTTGTATGGAGAGGCCATGTGGCCATGCGCCATGCGCTGGCCCCCTTTTCGCGCTCCCGCTCCCGGTTCTGTGGAGCTCCAATAGGGCCACGGGAAAAACGTTATAACACCCCCGCGCATATGTAGGGATAAGCCCCCGGTCGTGTGGCGTATTCCACGGTCAAACCACATAACCACGCACTCTGTTTTAATGAACCCTGGGTCACATGGAAATGGTCGTGTTATTGTGTATGCGCCGAGGGCTGGGGCTAAGCCCCGACCCTTTTTGCCGCCAACTAAAACTTTAAACGAATTCAAATATAATTCGCGCCGAATGTTTTACAAGCACCACCATGGGGGCGGGTGGTTAGCCCAGCCCCGCCAGTCCATTGCTCACCAGGAGGTCACGGGTTCGACCCCCGGCCATGCTAAAACAATTTTACATATAACCCAATAATCAATCACGGGGTGCCACATGGCAGCCCACGATGGGCCACGTGGCACCTTAACCACCAACCAAAACACGCCACGTGTTAGCTTCTAATTGGTCCACATGTCTACCATGTCAACTGCCATACTACCACCTGTCAGTCTGCGTGTCGGCCCTGTCAGCCTACCATATTGCTCTGTCAGCCTCCCATGTTTGCTGCTAACGTCACCCATGCCACGTGCCACCCTTGCAGTGGTGACACGTGTCACCTCGGGATAGGTCCAATTGTACGCCTGTATGTCCAAATATTCTTACCACATGTCATCACCTTAGGATGCCATGTCACCTGTATGGACCTGCCACGTCAGCATATGGACATGCCACGTCAGTGACCGTACGGACTGTACGGACTGCACAGTCAGCAATTTTTTTGCCTGTTTGACTTTTTGGACAGAATGCGATATCTTCTCCATACGGAGCCCATTTGAAAAAGTAAATATACCACCAGAATTAGGAAGACGAGACGAACGCAATGGAATAGGTTTCGTTGCATTCTGAGAACTTTCATTTTTGAGCATTTTTCAAGCCCTGTCAGGCTTCTGGATCCGATTTCGGATCACACCTCCCCAGAAAAAGACCTTTTGGTCCCCAAAAGGTTACTGACCAGTCAACAAGCTCGGGATAGGCCACCCATCTTGCTCTCTGTCTCTGAACTCTGTCCTGTGCACCTGTCTCATCAAGATCAATTGTAACACAATCATAACAACTGACAGTATATTGTTAGCCATTTGAACCCTGTTACATCTTACTGAAGCCACTATCATCCATGTAGAAAACATTGCTAATGACAGCATCAAAAAGACAACTGCAAATGAAATGATATACTTGAAATATCTGCACGACATGAGCTTATCTTGAAGAAATTTATGATTGATTTTCCATTCAACAACCATGTCTTGTTCTTGCTTAAGATCAATTACTTCATTTGAAACAATTATTGGTTTGTTGCATGCTTGTACTGCCTTCGTTAATTGTTCCATTGTTTGAAGTGTTTTATTTTCTTTTNATTTATGATTGATTTTCCATTCAACAACCATGTCTTGTTCTTGCTTAAGATCAATTACTTCATTTGAAACAATTATTGGTTTGTTGCATGCTTGTACTGCCTTCGTTAATTGTTCCATTGTTTGAAGTGTTTTATTTTCTTTTTCTTTAACATGATGAGCATGAACCACATAATCATGACCTGCTTTAGTGAATTGATATTGATTCGTTGTTCTGTAGAAGATTTCCTTACGATCATACAAGTACGGACTACCTAAGACCATTCCACATTCTCTTAACACCACAACATCACAAGTTACTTCATCCACATACTTAGATGAAATTGCAAATTTGATTGTGCACTGCTTTGTTATGTGCATCTGATGATGATTGCTTATCCATTTAAGTGTGTAAGGCTTATGATGAGTTTGTGTTTTTAACCCCAATTTCTTAACCAATTCTTCTGAGATTAGATTAGATTGAGATCCACTGTCGATTAATGTATCTATCTTAGTGTGTCGCATGATTACCCTTATATGAAACAACTTCCTTCTACAATCAATGTCTTCGCCAAATTTACCTGTCATACCAACCAATGAAATCTTAGATTCATCACCTGAATCCGATCCCAAGTCTGTGGGCTTTGATGTCGTTGCCACTGTTTGCGTTCCCTTATTTTCTTTGAACCACTTTGGCCTCTTCTCGGGATGAAACTGCCAACATTTGTCCTCATCATGTCCCTCTTTCTTTCAATGCTTGCAAGAGGGCTTTCCTTCCTTCTTTGTCATAGCATTTGTATTCTTGCCATGCTTTTTCCTCTTGTCTTCTTTCTTTGAAAATGACGATTCCCCTGACACAGCTGCTTTTCCTGCTTCAATATATGTAGCTTGAATAGAAACCTCATCAAGGTTAGTGGGTCCAAACATGAAAACAATGTTTCTAATATGCACAGACAACCCTCCTATATACTTCATAAGGGTTTCTTGTGTTTGCAAAGGAATGTCTAACATTAATGCCATTTTTCTAAATGCATCGATGTATTCTTGCACTGTTTGTCCTTTTCTTAGTTTTAAATATTGTCATTCAATTATTGCTTTTTATTTATAACCCAAAGGATAAAATTGTTTCCTAAGTGTAGAAATGAAATTCTTCCATGATGGAAATTCATTACCCACATCTTGTGTTCCTTTTTGCAGCTTGCTTTTCCACCAGATAAGAGCTGTACCTGCAAGTCTCAAAGATGCCAACTTAATTTGTGTGGTCTCATCCTTGATCTGCTGTACACTACAGTATACCTCCATCTGCCTGATCTAGTTATCAAGTTTTTCTGCATTTACTTCACCATCATATATGGGCAACTCAAATTTTACATCAAGTTTTAACAATGACATTTCATGTTTATTCTTATGAACATTTTTCTTCTCGTTAGATTTAGAACTTGAACTTGAATAAGAAGGAGAAGAAGGAGGTGTTGATGGAGGTGAAGGAGGAATGTGAGGATGGTCCTCTTTCTTTTCACTTTTTCCTTTTGAAGAATTACCCAAAATTGTCATTTCCGTTCTAAATAATCTTCGTACAAAACTGTCACCATCTCCGACATAGCATGGAATGTTTTCTGGAACTCTTTCTCTTCTTGAGAAATCCCTTCTTCCGATGCCATCTTCTCACTATGAGAATCTCTCTTTCTCAATCCAATTAATGGATTCTCTGCAACAAGCTCGCCTTCACCACACTGTAGCTTTTCCCTGGTTAACATGCAAAACTCAAATCCAAACGTCAACTAGTTCTGATACCACTTGATCCGTAGGATATTTTAAATGACTATGGTTGAGTTTTAATTTTGCATGCGTTAATTAACCATTTGAGAAACTTAGTGAAAGAATGAGGAAAGAAGAGGAATTATAACATACATATACCCATTTGCATATCTAAAATGAAATAATAAACAGCAAACCATAACACGCAGATTGATAATGGAGTTCGGCACAACTTTGCCTACGTCTCCGGGCCTTTGTCTCTGTGGGGGAGGCTTCTTTATTTCTGTTCAAAAGCTCACAAGTACATTTCTTCACTACCAAATGGCTACAAGACTGATCCGGTCATGTTCTCCCAGATCTCTAGAACCCTGTAAAGAAAATGGCACGCAAAACGGACATTCGGAGCTCCCAGAAATGGTTTGACAGCGTCTCCTCCTCAAAAGCTTCTCTGCATCAAAATGGCTTTGGCTTGGCTTTTCTTCATCATAACTCTGCTCTGACTGCTCTCCCATGGCCTCAAACAGGCCTGGTTTATATAGCCTTGAAGTTGGTTACTCAGCTCCAACTTCCTCCAAGAATTTGGCCTCCAAAAATGCCCAATATCCCCCAAAAATGGAGAGAATCAGTTAAAAATAGGTTGAATACAACTAAAAAACCAAAACATTGGGTAAAAAACCACTTTACAAATAAATTATGGGCGCAAGCCCCTGATTCCGTGTGCACCCCTTTTTCTTGGTCATATGGGAAGGCCATGTGGCCATGCGCCATGCGCTGGCCCCCTTTTCGCGCTCCCTCTCCTGGTTCTGTGGCGCTCCAATAGGGCCACGGGCCAAACGTTATAACACCCCCGTGCATATGTAGGGATAAGCCCCCGGTCGTGTGGCGTATTCCACGGTCAAACCACATAACTGCACTCTCCATTTTAACGAACCCTGGGTCACATGGCAATGGTCGTGTGATTGTATATGCGCCGAGGGCTGGGGCTAAGCCCCAACCCTTTTTGTCGCCAACTAAAAATTTAAACAAATTCAAATATAATTCACGCCGAATGTTTTACAAGCACCACCATGGGGGAGGGTGGTTAGCCCAGCCCCGCCAGTCCACTTCTCACCGGGAGGTCACGGGTTCGACCCCCGGCCATGCCAAAACAATTTTACATATAACCCAATAACCAATCACGGGGTGCCACATGGCAGCCCACGACTGGGCCATGTGGCACCTTAACCACCAACCAAAACACACCACGAGTCAACTGCTAATTGGTCCACATGTCTGCCACATCAACTATCGTACTACCACCTGTCAGTCTACGTGTCTGCCCTATCATCCTGTCGTACTGCTATGTCAGCCTGCCACGTCAGCTGCTGACGTCACCCATGCCACGTGACACCCTTGCAGTGGTGACATGTGTCACCTCGGGATAGGTCCAGTTGTATGCCCATATGCCCAAATCTACCTGCCATGTGTCATCACCCAAGGCTGCCACATCACCTGTATGGACCTTCCACATCAGCGTACGGACATGCCACGTCAGTGACCGTACGGACTGCACAGTCAGCAATTTTTTTGCCTGTTTGACTTTTTGGACATAATGCGATATCTTCTCCATATGGAGCTCGTTTGACAAAGTAAATATACCACTTGAATCAGGAAGACGAGACGGATGCAATTGCATAGGTTTCGTTGCATTCTGAGCACTTTAATTTTTTAGCATTTTTCAAGCCCTGTCAGGCTTTTGGATCCGATTTCAGATCACATTATGAATTCTTCAAATCATTATTTATAAAATATTTTACAAAATAAAACGTAAGGTGAATAATAAAATTTAAATACTTTGTTTTTCATGATGAATTCTCCAATACAGAATATTTTACAAAATACACAAGGTGAATAATAAAATTTGTTTGCTTTGTTTTATATGCCTTTAAAAGAAAATAGAGCTTATTCATAATAGTGTTGGGTCATTAAAATAAGGATTATTTATATATGCATCAAATAACTATGAAAGGTCTATTAGCGTATGGATTTTGTATTTTTTTACTAACTATAGATATATCTCTTCAGGTGTTGATGTGTTGGATATTTTATGATGCATTAGCTATACACAACTCACTCGGAACAACACCAAAGGTCCTCGTGCTCATCCAAATGATGTCCCACAATGTGTAGAAGTATCTCCTTCAAAGATCCTTGCAATGTCTAGATGCATGAGTTTGGTCATCTCATGTATGTATAGTGACATGGTAGGGTTACCCTTTCATCTTTGTCTCCCTTGGTTGCATGTTTGACTGTGATTGATCTACAAAATGTCATGGATATTTCACTGGAACAATTCATCATCACAACTCTTACAATATAATGAAATATTTTATTATGTAATTTATTACCTTAGATATCATATTTAATATTACTAGCATAATGCTTAAAATTATGGAAATAACTGCAACTGAAATGAAATAAAAAATAAAATGAATACATTATCCACACAAATGAACACAATATGTGGCATGGGAAACCCAATATAGGATAAAACCTTACTATAAGGCAAGGCTTATGCTCTTCTCTCTTTTTCTTAGTTATGAAATGCTAGTACCAAGAAAGGGGCACTCACTATGGAGTTTCCATGGAAAATGTGGACTGAATGGTTGCTATAGAATCCCCTACCTTATCTTTTATGCTTCAATATCCCACTCTTAGATGATCTACTCAACTATGTAACAATAACAATACAAAAAGAACATAATCCCTTCTCTTCTTAGCGACATAGTGTTTAACATATCCTCATACGCATCTAGAATTAGGGTTAGGATTTTAGCATGCATCATCCCTCAATTAGTGTTAGGGTTTTGGATCCTCTATAATCCTCTTGAAAGTACACACATGACCAACCATACATGTGTGAGTCATGGGGGATAACATGGCAACCACTTGGTACCATGGTGGTGAAAAAGGTAGGTCAACTTGTGGTAGACATAACTTCTACATAAGAAAATCTCCGTTGAAGGAAATCTCCGTTCCTATAACATAAGTTAAATTTATAAATTTAATTCTACAGGGTTCGAAGTTCTACTTTTGTTGTTTCTCAATGTTCATATTCTTTCTTAAATTTGGAATCACTACAGTTGAATTTTGTTTTAAACTCCAAAATCTCAACATTGCAAAGTTGAGACCCCTATATATAGATTTATGTTCATTGGAGGAAATATGCATAAGTGTAAACATAGTGAACGCACAAATATTGAGAAGCGAGTGCATATCTATATGGTCCATAAGGCAATAAGATTTTGAGGAAAACAATTACCTTCATGTCTCTAGATATTGCTAGAAGAGAAGAATGCCAAAACACCAAATGGGAGAAAAATGTAGAGAGCATGAAGAAAGCAGATATTTTCCATGTAAGAACAAAATTAAGCAGGAAGTACAGTTTGAATTTTGCAAGGCAAGATCATTACACTATTTGTGCAATAAACAAAAAACTAATACACATATTCTCAAATCATACACAACTCAACCATGTTGTGGCATATCCTCTCCCCTTTGATCCCATCGTTGAAGGGACACATTGGATTAGGGGGTTCCCAGTAGGCCATAGTCCCCAACGATAGGGGAGCCATGGAGATCCAAGGGGCACCAAGGGGCAACGACTTTCCCTTAGGGGGTAATTTGGGTTTAAAACAAGTAAGGTCAACCCGCCTTAAGGAACAAATCACCCACAAAAGAAGGAAAGTGGATTTAGAAGACACTATAAGAAGAGGAGAGGCTCATTTGGTAAGGACATAACTCAGATTTGGATATTTCAGTCTTTAGCTTTTGAGGCAGTTGCCTCAGTCTTCTGAGGGTTGTTTAACCCCTTTCCTGTTGAGTTTCGGTGGGTTGAACCTCACCTTAGCTCAACCTTTACTCATTACCAGCTACAACAAGTCAATTCTGAAAGTGTATACATGGGGAAACATGGTAGAGGAGTTGTGGAGGAGGCTATAGCTGCAAGGAGAGGTGTTTCCACATACTACAGGTATGTCCCAGTAATCTTAAGAGGGGCCGAACTTTGTGGGGATTTTTGGAGGGAGGACCGAACCCTATCACAGTGTGGAATGTGAAGACAGAGGGTTATTGGGGCTGATAACAGGATGACGAGAGCAATTTTGAGCGCTAGGGCTCAACTAGGAGTATTCTAAGCACATGTTTTATTGTCAATGTTATGTTAGAAGTTAGGGCTAGTTTAGATACAATTCTGTTTTAAAATTGTTGCTGCAAATTCTTGGTGAATGGTATTACTAGTATGATCAGTTTGGACAGCAGCCTCTAAGAGGGTTTACTGGTGGTGACTATTTGGCACTTGTATTGGATATTATTACTGCTGATTTGGGGATAGCATGCACTGATAATTTTGATACTACTATGGTTGTTGGATACACTCATTGTTACTACTGTTGGTATGTGCTACTGCATCATTAATTTCTACTGTTGGTTATATCACTGTCATTAATGGTTATTATTACTATCATTATTGTTGGTTGAATGCAAGTTTCTTCCTGGTTGAATACTGTTCAAGTAATGTTGTTGAAGACTATTTGCTCACTGGGGAACTAGATATTACCTGCTGTCATTATTGTTGATAATTGGTGAACAAACTACAGTATATTAACTTATTTACTAGCTACACTAAGGCCCTAGAAACCCTAGGGATATTACAGTGGTGTGAGAGCTTTGATCCTACTAGCCTATAGATGACTTGATGATGAGAAAACAAGGACCAATGAAGCAAGGAGCCCGTGAGATTTCAGAAGAAGAAGAAACATGGAGCATGGGAGACCATAATGAAGACAATGTGATGCACATCCTAAGTGACTTGGCTAAAGGATAGAAAGAAATGAAGGAATTCGTTTCCCAAGGGAAGAGGGAATTAATTGACACCCTCACACAGTTGTTGAGCCCACTGGGTAACATCCAAGGCATTAACACCAATGGGGGAAATGGGTAGACCAGATCTCATGTAGAGGGAAATAACAACGGGACTTCGGTTAATGGGAAACATATTCCTCAGGTAGAAGGGAGAAGCAACAGAGCCCCGGTAGGAGGAAACAAATCTCATGTGTCAAGTCAGAATGTGCAGCAAATAATGAGTGGGAGGATGCTCAGACCTCTCTTACCTCACTTCATCGAAGAACATCAGCCAACACCGCAGAACCAGAGTGAGGATTTTTCCACATACTTCCAGGAATATATGGCACTCGGAGAAGAGTTTCAGGAAACCATGTCCTTGCATGACTACTGCAACATTAAGTATAGGAACAGACCCAGCGAAGGCCCTAGAGGAGCCCTTGGACAACAATAGAATGTTGATCTAAGACAGAAGGTGGGGAAGCTATCCATACCATCTTATGACAGTTCATCCAGATACACAGCTAGATCATGGGTCCAAAAATTGGACACCTACCTCCACCTCAATCTGATGACAGAAGTTGAAGCCATCAAATTTACCACACTACATCTAGATTCTGGACGGTGAGGCTAATGAATGGTGGTATCATGGGCTGGTGACACTAGGACACTCCAACATCACATCCTATGTGAAGTTTACACAGAGACTAAAGGATAGATTCTATAGGAAGGATCTAGAGATCTCCTTCCGTGAGTTGACACAACTGAGATAGACAGGGACACCTAAGGCATACAATGCAGAGTTCGAGAAGGTTGTTGTGCAAGTAACTGATATCTCAAAACACAGATTGGTGATATTATTCATAGAAGGTTTAGAAAAAACCTTGCATGGATGGGTCAAGATCTTCAATCCAACCACACTACAGGATGCGATTATGAAGACACTTGACATGACAAATACAGTACCAAAGACGAAAGGGCGAATCAAGTTACCAAACCCTACATTCCTCCCAAACCTGAGGATAACAAGTCATTTCGGAAAGATGGGACCGAGAAGGATCCTATGGATGAGGAGACCAGAAGGGATCTCAATGAAAGAAGCTTTGCTTCATGTGCAAGTACCCTTGGGAGCTGGGTCATAGATGCATGGGTAAAGGAAAGGCACACTACATAGAGGTTCTTTCTGATGAAGAAGACAATGAGGAAACAAGCCATGACCAAGGAGAGACA
>SNQJ01S0002945.1:402633-425666 GCA_010110895.2 Picea sitchensis | reverse complement strand
TGAAAAATTGGCCTTTCCTTATTCTTCTAATACAAATACTTAGTTTTTCTCATGTCTTTCTCCAAAGTCTTGTGGTCATAAAACTAAATTTTATCCTTGTAGAATGATGGTATCCCACTCAAGAACCTATGAATTTTAACCTTCTCATCCTTGATGAAATTCACATACCTCAAAAGCTCCAAGAATTTCTTTACATAATATTCCATGGTCATGTTCCCTAGCTTAAGCTCAAATAAATATTGCATTTTATTGTCATAATAGTTCTCTAAAAATTATTTCTACCAAACTTATTTCTTTAAGTGCTTCCAAGAAATTCTCTTCTCATCAATATGCTTGACCTGCCTTAGTTGGTCTCATCACATGTAAGCTTTCCCTTGAAGATGATATATGACCATATTTTCTTCCATATTTGATGAATAATTGTGTAACTGAAAACACTTTCTCATGTCCAACAATCATGATTCATCTTATTCACCCTTCCTATGCTCTCCATAAACTATGGGTGGCTTGAGCCTCTTGATGATTCAGATTATTTTCGACACAAAATGAGAGCAAATATATAATAAAGAAATGTACAGAGATATATCAAATATCCAATAATATAACATAGATATATCAGATATCCAATAATATAACAAAGATATATCAAATATATAACCATAAAAATAGAGATACAATAATCCACAATTTCTATTAAATAGTGAAATGTACAAAATTGTAGAAATACAGAGTGAAAGACTCGCTAGAATGGTGGAAACTTATCTCTGAGAAGAGATGTGACGACTACACTCATTCACTAGAAGATGGATGTTTTTTTTTTTTACAGAAACGGTTATAGATTATATTAATGGGGTGGACTAGCCACATATTCGATTACAAAATGACCTCGATTTTCTTCAGGCCTGCCTTTCTGATCCATTCTACGTCTATAGCTATAGACTTGTGAACTGAACTAGTTCCTGTACGCCTTCTAAATGAACTGGATTAAATTTAAGTGTCGAAACTCCAATCATGTCTCAGCACTGTTTCAGCTTTACAACGGTGTTTCAGCATCTGTTCCAGCACTATTTCAGCATATGTTCCAGCACTGTGTTTCGGCATAAGTTACAACACTGTTTCAGTCTTTGTTACAACGGTGTTTCATCCTCTGTTACAACGGTGTTTCAGCCTATGTCTGAGCACTGTTTCAACATTTGTTACAACAGATTTTCAACATCTGTTCTAGCACTGTTTCAACATATGTTCCAGCACTGTGTTTCAGCCTCTGTTACAACACTTTTCCAGCATATGTCTCAGCGCTGTTTCAGCCTATCTCTCAGCACTATTTCATCTTTACAACGGTGTTTCAACATCTGTTCCAGCATTGTGTTTCAACATAAGTTACAACACTATTTCAGTATTTGTTATAGCGGTGTTTCAACATCTGTTACAACGATGTTTCATCCTATGTCTCAACACTGTTTCAGCATTTGTTACAGCAGATTTTCAGCATCTGTTCCAGCACTGTTTCAGCATATGTTCCATCACTGTGTTTCGGCACCTGTTACAACACTGTTTTAGCAAATATTCAAGCACGGTCCCTTTACATCGGTTCTAGATTTCTCGGGGAAGAGATAGGAAATCTCATAATTTCGGCTGCCACATGGCCCTGTCCTTATTCTAGCGCTTCTCTGCACAATACTTCTCTCACCTGCCTCATACCTTCGCGCCTGCACTTTGGAATCCTCCCTGGAAAATTTCAGACTTCTGTATTTTCTGACAGGAAAACTCCAGTCGATTCCTACTCCCCAGATTCTAAGAAATTGGTTCATGATTTTCAACTCCATTTACGTTGATGACTCCCTTGCCCAGGGAGGTGCCTATGTTCGCTTCGTGATCTGCCAACTGATTAAGATGCCTGAGAACGTGGTAGAACTTCACCTCTTCGAAATCTTTCATCTGAACTAGAACCTTCCTATAATAGTGATCAAAGCCCATGTTTTTGGGAGCCTTCCTCTGATTGAGAGCATGGATAAAGATTCTAGAGTCCCCTATGACAACCAACTTCATAATTGATAACCTTCTGGCCTGAGCCAGCCCCTGCCATATTGCTAAAATTTCAGCTGTGTTATTGGTGTTCAGACCCAGCCCCCAGGAAAAGTTGAGCACAATTTTCCCTGAGCTGTCGAGTAGGACCCCTCCACTTCCCGCGAGACCAAGATTCCCTTTTGAGGCCCCATCCACCTGCAGGATATGCTTCTCCAAAGAAGATCTCCACTTTAAGAACTCTTGTTCCTCCAGCCTAATTTCCCAAGGGGAATAGTGTTTGGAAAGTTGCTTGGTTCTGGTCAGGAGGGAGGGATCAAGCTCAAGGAACCAGACATACTCATCTTTGTTAGGGTTTACTTCATTGGTGATATTAGTTTTTGAGGCTATCAGATCACCCAGAATCGCTTTCACCTTGAGTGCAGTTTGGGTCGGCGTCCCTGCTATTCCCTTGAATACCCTGTTGTTTCGCTCCAGCCATAGTTTCCAGCAGACTACTTTCGACACCCACATCCAGCAATGCTTTAGCAGGTTCAATTTGGTAAAAGAGAAGGGAGCCAAATCGACCCAGGAGGAAAACAAAGAGGTAACTGAAGAAGGCAGGGGTACATTCAACTGGCTAAGAATGAGATTCCAAAGTTCCAGAGCAAAGGGACAGAGGAGGAAGAGGTGGACAGAGGTTTCAACATGACAAGCACAGAGAGGGCATCGAGAGGGCCCTTCCTAGCCTCTCTTTGAGAGGTTTTCCCAAGTAAGGATACTGTTGTGCAGAAGGGACCAGCAGAATAGATCTAGTTTGGGAAGGGAGGGAAGGAGCCAGAGATTTCTCCACACCGAGGGATCAGGGGCTACCCAGGGGATAGCTTGCAGGGCTGCATAACCAACTGCAGAAGAGTAACTGCTAGACGAAGAGCCCCGACCTATTTTGTCCTTCATCCTGGCCGAGGAGGGGGAGCACCCTTGAAGAGCACCCAGGAGGGTTCGAGCTTCAGACTCTAAGTGCTGCGGAAAGTCCCCCAAATCCCACTTAAGCCAAGATTCGTCCTGGTTCCAAGCTGAAAGGTCCCACAGGGTGACTTTGCTAAAGGAGTGGAGCCAACTCTTGATGTTTTCCATCCCTTCCGAAAAACTTAAAGGGGTCTGTCCAAAGATAGAGTCTTTCCAAAACTTGATTTTTCTTCCATTCCCCGGGATCCAAAAAATCTTTGAGGTGATCAAGTCAAGAGACTTAAAGCAGAGAGAAAGGATGGGAGAGCCTTTTCTAGTCAAGGGGGGGCGATCGAGGCACCTTTCTTTGTGACCACAGAAATATTTAAGCCTTAGAGATTTGGTGCTCCAAGTGGTTTTACCTCTTATCATCTTCCAGAGAATCTTACCTCCCATGGCCAGATTCTGAGTGGCCACATCTCTTACTTGCAGCCCACCTTCCATCCCCGGGGCTTTAACTTTATCCCAACTGACTAGGTGAAATTTTTTCCCCTCATTCCTTCCCCCTTCCCAAAGAAAGTTTCTCAAGATGCTGTCTAAGTCTTTCACAAATCCTCTCGGGGCAAGGAGAATGGAGGCCTGATAGACAGGGAGAGAGGTGAGGACAAAATTTATGAGGATTAACTTCCCTGCTTTGTTCAGCCAGGTTTCTCCACAGGCCAAGATCCTGGCTTTCATCTTGTCCAATAGAGGCAGCCACAGGTTATTTCTGGGGGCAGCTTTGACTAGCGGGATTCCAAGATATTTAATGGACTCCCAAGTTGAGGTTCCTTCCATTTCCAGCACCCTGGAAATACTAATCATTTCTATAGGAGGGCAGTTCCAGCCATAATTTTTTCTCTTCCTCAAACTGATTTCGCTGCATGAACTTTCAGTGTAGTCATCCAATTCTTTCTTGAGTGCTCTTGCGGTGGACAGATTGGCTTGGCCCAGAAGGAGCGTGTCATCGACAAATTGAGCATGGTTAATTCTCTCAGTTCTAGGAGAAATTGAGAGGCCAATTAAGGTGCGCTGCTGCATACTTTTATTCAGCTGAAAACTTAGCATAGACGCTTGTATGGCATAGAGCAGGGGGGACAAGGGGCAGCCCTATCTTAGTCCCCTTGAGGCTTGGAAAAAGTTAGTCGGTCTTCCATTGACCAGGGGGGCGATCCACGGCTCCGCTATACAGGCCCAGATCCAGCGAACCAAATGTGGGTGGAATCCCATCTTGATCATCACAGCAAAAAGGAAATTCAGCCTGACTCTGTCAAAGGCATTCACCAGATCCAGCTTGACTAACATTCCCTTCTCCTTCCTTTGACAGCTTGAGTGTATAGCCTCTTGCACAAGGATAATATTGTCCTGGATTTGTATCCCCTGGATGAAGCCCCCCTGGTTCTCCGGGATGATCCTGGGGAGGACTTTTTTTTATCCTGTTTGCTATTACTTTGGTGATGATTTTGTACCCCAAATTGCAAAGCGAAATAGGGCGGAATCTTGAAAATATTTGGGCACCTAGGGTGGAATCAATCATCCCCTTAATAATCATTGAAGTACCCAATCGCTAAAAAGTGTCGTTTAGGTCGTCAAAATGGCCCGAGAAGTTTAGGACCTGAAAAATTGCTAAAAATAGTAAATTTCCAACAAACTGTTTTGAGCCAGTTGGAATAGGTGGATGGCCACTGATATCCACATGGATCAAGCCTCCATCCTTAGGAAGCATTGGTATCCATTGTGTTGAGTTCCCCAGGGAGAGGAGAAAGCGTTTGTTGAATATGAACCTTGGTGAGGTGCTTTCCTTGTTGGAGAAGTTGTGCTTCTTAGCTTGTTGAAGGCTGTCACAAACCGGTTGCTGGTGAGGTTGAATGTATTCAACCAACCTGATGTATCTTGGCTTGATTGGGCAATGTGTAGGAACCCTTGTAGGTGAAGAAACAATATCTTCTTTCTCTTCTACAATCTTCTTCTGTTGGAAAGAAAGGTATTGGGCCAAGGCTGCAGTGGTTGTAGTGTCCTTATGTTCACCTTTTGAACATATTGTGAAGAGGCTAAATTTTTCCGTATGAGAGATTACCTTGTGGAACTATTTTGGTGGGAAAATAGTTGGAACTACCTTTGGTTTCTTGTAGAGATGACCCCCCCAGAGTAACAATGACACTACGAGGTCGAGACTCATAAATAGCATGGCACTTCCACATATATGTTTGTCCCAAAAGAACATCATAGACATCCAACGACGCAACATCACATAATACCTCAGTATTGAAGGGATGGATGTCGTATGACAATTAACACTGCTAGTTGTCACGAAGATATTTTCTCTGGTAAACCCACCCGATGTTGTATGGTTGCGGGTATGGTGTTGTCGAAAATCCCAGTTGTTTGATCACCTCTAATCAGATAAGGTTCTTCTAGCTTCCAATATAAAAAATAAATGCAACAGGGTCCTCTTCACCCACATCTGTGAATGGAAGAGGCACTCCCCCTCTTCAGGATCTACTGGTTCTTCTGGTTGAATTGTTGCATTCACGACAATAGTAGTGGGGTCTGCATCGATGATCTGTCTTCTCTCATTATTTTCTGAATCAGGGTTCAAATCCTTTTCTTTGATCTTAGCCACCAATGATTGTTTTTAGCGACATTCATCAGTGTTTTTCTAGGGGATTTTGTGGAAATCACACCACTTTCCAGTGTCCTTCTTTGTCTTTCCATTACCCTTATTTTCCTGTGGCTTGGACTGGTTTTCTGGAGGTTGGTTTTTAGGGCCATCTTTACCATACTTTGGTTGTTGCAGATTTGCATAAATGAACTCCTATTTGTTATGGTGCCTAAATTTCTGCTCGATTTTGAAAACATATCGATAGGCATCTTCCAGTGATGAGATGTATAGAAAATCCATTTCGATTTCTTACGGTATTTCTGAACCAGATGCCGCTTGGAGTCTTTGATACCCAAATTGGTGTGCAAGGTATGGAAAGTATTTGTGAACTCCGACACTTTTTGGCCCCTCTCTTGTCAGAGTGTGGTCCATCTCATGTATTGGTCGTCATAGTTACCAACAAGGTAATATTGTTCCTTGACCGCATCCACAAAGAAATCCCAAGTGGGCTCGACCCCATATATTCCAGAATCCTTTATGGATATTTTATCCCATTAATTTTCCCACCAATGTTTGACATGGGCGAGAGCCTTAAGGAGTGTGAAGGTGATCATTTCCCTATCGGAAAAATTGTGAACAAATAAATAACCTTTTAACCGATTTAACCTTTTTCTAGGGAATCTGCATCTATCTGACCTTCAAATATGGGAATATCAAAATTAACTTGTACCTTGAAAGGAGAGGTTCCTCCAAAGTGTTCATTTCATGAATATGTTCCTGTTGTTATCGACAAGAGTTGAAGGATGTGGGAAACATTCTCCATCATTTCGACATTCTGTTGCATGAGATATTTCTCAAGCAACATATTAACAACATATTTTGCTCTGCCATTTTTATTTTCTTCCGCCATGGAGAGTTTCTTGGGTGTGAAAGAGTGAATGTACTCAAGAGATACAAGCTTGAGACCCAAATTTCTATACTCGGACCTCGTCGGGGACATGCATTGAAAAATGATCAAGAACATCTTGCTCTAATACCACTGATCTAGATTATTTTCGGCACAAAATGAGATCGGAGATATAATAAATAAATGCACATAGATATATCAGATATTAAATAATATAACATATATATATATATATCAAATATATAACCATAAACACAAATATATAGTAATACCGATTTCTATTAATGAGTGAAATGTACAAAACTATAGAAATATAGAGTGAAATACTCACTAGAATGGTGGCATCTTATCTCCAAGAAGAGATGTGATCGCTACGCTCATTCGCCAAAATATGGATGTTACAAT
The DNA here is from genome assembly GCA_010110895.2 of Picea sitchensis. NCBI lineage: Eukaryota > Viridiplantae > Streptophyta > Pinopsida > Pinales > Pinaceae > Picea > Picea sitchensis. The sequence continues at coordinate 418,761 of SNQJ01S0002945.1, read as the reverse complement.
GAGGCTCCAAATTTGTTTTTAACATAAATAAAATCTAAAACCCTAACCCTGGAAGATGAAAATCCAACAGTTTTGTGGACCCCGTTTTGGGTAGTTTGGTGTATCAACTTCCCGAGGGCGTAACTTTGGCATACGATCTCCATTTGGGGTGCACGGTAGCTCGTTGGAAAGGTATCAATGGGGAAATTCATTTCAAAAGATCAATAATTCCTTAGGTTATCATGAAGGTGCTCGATCATGAAAACACGTCGTTTAGGTCCTCAAAATGGCCCCAAAAGTTTAGGACTCGAAAAACTGCTAAAAATAGTAAATTTCCAACAAAATGTTTTGAGCCAGTTGGAATAGATGGGTGGCCATCGATATCCACCTGGATCACTTGATATCTCCTTGCAAACTATATAGCTTAGGCCTTCTCCTTCGATGTTTGATAGGGGACATACTTGAGCTGCTCTCTTATTCTGAAAATGTAGGTGCTCTTTTGGCTGAATGTCTAGGTGAATGGTTTTTACTAATAACACTTCTTGAGTGAATCATACCTTTGTAGTCATCCCTCATATCATGATGTATGTTCTTTGTTTCATGCCCTGCATTGGTTGCATGTCTTATTCTAGAATCCTTGTTGATTTGTCTTTGTAGGTTATTCAAACTATGTAACAACTAATAATTAATTTGGTTCTACTCCTCTTGAGATCTTATCAACCTTTCATTATCTACTCTATATATTTTTACTTCCCTTTACACGCTCCTCATCAACTCTACAAGCTCCAATATGCTTCTATGTCCATTGGACTATGTCTCTACATTTCCTAAACCAATATTTAATCCTATGATTTCATCTTAATGGTTGTAATAAACTTAGGCATAATCCATCTCTTTAGTCCTCATTTATAAACATAATTTATGTCCTTCCTATACCTCTAAGTCTACAAAAATATGCATACAAGAATCGATATTAGAATTATACATATTGTAAATATTTCATTAATTTTACCACATGTCATTCTTTATCTAAATTTATGAAGTGTACCCATGCACTAAACTAGACTATGATTATTTAAACACATTCTCGTCTCAATCCTTATTTCCAATTGTTGTACTCATGCCTCATTCTAAGTTCTGAGTGAAAAATTACACCTTTTTGAATTTTTCTATTTCCACTCAATTTACCATGTTCTCATTGGTGCAATCTAGATGAGAGACCATTTTCTACCACCTACAAAAGAAAATATCTTAGGAAACAATTTTTTTTTTTTTTTTTGTTTTTTTTTATATTGGGTGTAGATAGAATTTATTATTTTGAATACACAACAATTTTCATATTAAAAATCAGATGCTCCAGTCAAATTTTGTGTAAACTTGGAATGATCCAACTTTTCTTTTTTTACATTTTCTTTGAACTTAGAATTTTTAGAAAAACTGTCTGTCTCTCTCAAATGGAGCAAAACTAGAAAAAAATCCTCAATAAAAAGTTGTATGGATTGTTGAGGAGGTAAATGCCAAATAAATAAATATTTCAAATTTGTAATTCTGGGGTCCCTTTTCCTCCACATGAGATTTCAAAAATCCCAAAAAAAAGTGTTTGGGAATAGTGGTTTTGGCCTATTTTGTGTCCCCATTACAAACTCCTTGGAATTTGGCCAAAAATATCCATTGGGTATTTCATGTCTTCTTTTTGGATTCACTATAAAAAGTTTCATCAATAACAAGACCTCTGTAAAACATTACCACCACATTCTTTAAAAACCGCTAATTTTCATTTTCTAGGATTTCTCACTGCATACATACTCTATAAAAATTTAATCTGATTCTGAGTTATTCTGCTCCTATTGTGGGAAAAACAATTTTTTGTCTCTATAATATTTTAAATACCAACACCTTACTTACATGGAAATTTGGTTGGCTGATGGCATGACATGTGGCTATTGATGTCCATATGTCATCCCATGGATCGACCATGTCATCATCCTCCTTTCATCGCCCATCGACTTATTTCTTCCATTGGCAACCCAAATATTTATCTTATCAGTGGTCACCAAAATCGTTCTATCAACGAACCTCAAACGCCTTTCAACGAAATGAAAAAATCCTCCCTTTGGAGGTCTAAAAAATCCTTCTTTTGATGGTCCAAAAAAGTATTCTCCAATGATGACCTATAAAATTCGCCGATAATCTCGAAATGATTTATTGATGGATTGAATTTTTTTCTTTCAATGAACTCTAAAATTATTCTCCATCCCAACCAACAAAATTCACTTTGTATTTACAAGGAAAATCTCTATGGCTAGGAGTAAACCACAATGAGCGAAAATGGCTATGAAATCAACTCTACTCTCAAGTATGTTATACAAACAATATGCAAACAAGACAATATAAAGAGCCTACATCATCCAGTCGGATGTTTGATGAAGTCCACCATTGAGCTCTTGACCCAAAGAAATATACATGCAGCTAGTCACTCCAACAATAGTCATCAACAACCAAGCAACACAAGATTATAGTGATAATATATGATGTTATCACATTTAATAGCATAATTCATCAAAATTCATAACAAATCAAGCCCATGGAATAATTATTCAAGTATTTGAAAGATATCAATTGGGTGAGAAAAGAGTATTTCTATTGTCTGCCGTCAACATAAGTGAATAGGATTCACAGGACTTTTCATTAATGCATAGTTTAGAACCAAGAAACTAAGTTCCTTCAGGTTGGGCCTCCACCACTTCAATCCCACCAAAGGCAAGCTCATGTAAGAACAATGGAGTTCTCTCAATCAGTAAGGGACGAGCTTGGTGGTTGAACAATGTGTTCAGACTTAAAGGACAAAGGGATCTAGACTCAATGTGAGGTGAATAATTCCTCTAGAGTAACTTTGCTCTCAAGGTTGAATTCTCTACTCTTTTTCAATAGCTCATATTTGGCCCATTTATGGCCTTCAAGTGGAACTAAAGGTTCGAGTCCGAGCGTTCCAGTATATGAAGACCAGGATAGTCTCATTGACATGACATGGAAACTTGACACCATTTTTCAATTTTGGGCACATTTCACGATGTACATAGGTTGTAGTGGTGCAACTGCATATACACATGATGTATAATAGGCAAAGGTGTGTATATGTGGAAAAATTGTATTTTACTTTAGAGTTTCCAAAGGGGACTTCAAGTTTGCATAGGGAAATGGAAAAGGCCTTCGTGCAAGATTGCATGGGGTGATAATTAGAAATCTTTCTATAACACTTTGGCAACCTCCAAAATAGTTTTTTTCAGTGGATTGAAAATTTTGTCTTTTTGACAAACCCCAAAACCTCTTTTTGGAAAATGTTTAAAAATTCCTTTATTTTTTGGAACTTGAAAAACCTCCTTTTGGCGAATCTGAAAAACATCATTTTTTTCAGTGAACTTAGAATTCTTTTTTTGGCGGACTTTGAAAAAACTCTTTTCGGCAAACTCTAAAAAACTCCCATCGACAAACTTGAAAAACTTCATTTTTTATTGAACTCTGAAGAACCTCTTTTGATGGCCATTTTGTAACATTTATTGTGTCTTCATGAATTGAAAAGGGTCATGATCAATGTAGTAGATTGATCGTTTCCATTTTGAGAATGTAATTCTTCCACTATCGACATGCCTACACAATAGAATACACATATTTATCATAGGTTGGGTATTTGCAAACAACATGAGAGAGTGTTTCACTATAATAGGCCACCAAATTACCATGTTGAGTGAAGACTGCATCGATGGAATAATCTGAAACATTTGTATCAATCTTGAATGGTTTTATGAGATTACGACATAATAAGGATTGGTGTTGGTAGAGAGAATATTCTCCTAGAGGAATATTCTCCCTAGACTATAGGAGGCTGAATAATGACTAGTAAACATATGGAAACCTTAGGAAAATAATTCCCTAGGTGTTGACAATACCAGAATTTATATCCCTATCATTTATTCATATGACCAAGCAAACATGTCTTAGAATTCCTTAACCAGATCGATGTAAATCTAAATTTCTTTAGGAAAACAATATGCACATCGATATAAATGTTCTCTACCTTGCTAGGGGTTTGAGATATGTTGATCACAATGGTAGGAGATATATTCACCATGTTCCCTTTAGCATATATTTCATGCTTATCCAACGAGACCATGATGTGACAAACAATATCGCACATGGCGGACCTAAACTCATCTCGTTGATTATTTCAAGCTTTGGGAGAAAATAAGATATGTGGTAAAGGTCCTCCCAAGGCCTTTCAAGACTGATTATGGCCTCTAAGATCACTTCACCCAAAGGAAAAGTACTGTCAAGGGAATCATGTAGACAGGATGAGTTTATGGACCATATGGGATCTAGGAAAGGATCCACCTCTTCCATGGATGATTTTAGGGGGCTAAATTTCCTCATGGGCTAATTTTCATGGTTTTTTCCAAAAGCGAGATTCACTATTTTAAAAATTATTAAATGAATTCTATGGGATAAAAAATTATTTTACCTTAAAAATGCATGAAAATTTTATAAAAACTATAAAATCCTTAGAAATTTGAATATTTTTACAAAATATTGCCAAACATTTATAGTTGGCATGTAAAGGATTAGTAAGATTCACAAGTTTTCATTTTAATATATAGTTCCATCCTTAAAATCATCCTGACCTCTTCCATCCCATGGCAGAGGGAATATTGAGTCCTACGATTGAAGCTTTCCATGATAGCTTGATATACACAATATCATTTGCCGGAACAATGGAATTTCCATTCCGATGTGTGAATGACCTTCATACAACATAGTTGGAGAAGGTAGAGTCCATGGGTCATTGAAATAAGAAGTACAAAATGAGACAAACCTCAATGACGATAACGATTCATCGGAAATGACATTAATATACAAGATTGGTGTTGAGAAATTAAAGGTTCCTATCAAGGAAGGGTACATTCCGACACCAACGTTCTTAGTTTCCTTATGAGAATTATGTCGATAATGGGGTTAAGGGTTCTGCTTGATATGTAGAGAGCTGGAGCGTAAAGGAAGATATCCGATTGATTGTCATAATATTCCCTTCATTAGGAAAGCATAAAGCATGAAACATCGATGACATGAAAAATTTCATAGCGTAAGTCAATTATACTTGATGAAATATTGTAGTGGGGGTGCATCAACCACCTAAACCTCGAAAACCATTGTTTACTACCCTATTTGGACACGAAGAGTAGGGAGGATACTGGGGTGCAGATGAATTCCCATCAGAAACACAATTAACATAGTCATGGTAGAGGAGGCAGGGAGAGCCAATGAATTTACAACAAGATAGAGAAATCACATATGTCAAAGAACCTTCATTGATAATAGTATTCTTAATATTCATATACATACATTCCACATGGATTTGAAAAGCCATGGTAAGGTAAGTGAGGTTGGACATCTGTGACATTGAATGTGATGATTGAGCCACTTCGAGTCAAGATCCCCATATATAAAAGGAATTCCCTTTGTGTTAGACATGTTTGGGTACCTCAAAGATGACATCACACCTAAATTTTGTCCCAAATGTTAGAGCCAATCAATTAATTAGGAATGTCACAGCATTGGGATTATGATCCGAGTGTAGAACTCCTTTTGGAGATGAGGCCCTTAGGTTCAAACTTATACTCGATATGCAAAGGTGTTTTCGGAGGGGGAGGCTTTGTAACCAAAGTAGGTTGCTTTGCAGAGGACCATAATCACGAGTCTTAGTGGCTATGCTAATCTCATATTGAACCATATTCACACATCGATGGCCATCATCATGTGCCAGGGTATTTTGACTCCACCCAATGCATTTTTGATGTTCTAGGTTCTGATGTTTTGATTATATGGAAACATATTGGTTAACATAGCAGGGTGCTATGCTATAATCCTCAAGGATTCCTCTATCTTAGGGAGGAATATTAATGGGTAGGTATTGATCCTCTTTACACAACCTACATGGAAACTTCACCTTCCACTTTTCTTTCTTTCCTCACCAACATTGTTACTAGACTTGTCATTATTCTAATTGTCCTTGTTTTTATTATCATTGTTATTATTCCCACCCTTGTTGTCATTATTTCTAACTTTCCTCTTATTCCCTCCAGGATGTTGGTTAACAACCAGGTTCATCGACTACACAAAGTGTTCTTCCGACGACTGGGCAAGAGAGGACGAAGTTGTAGCTTATTAGGCTTTAGACTAGTTGAGAGACAAATTTTTCATCTCATTTGTCACTGTTATGGACTTAGAATTTCGAGGCTATAATTCCATTGACATGGGGCCCAATATTGTTTCTTGGATCATTAATTGATCGTGGTGTGTCATGAATAATTTAATAGAGTATCCCAGATTAAGCATATATAAGATCTTACCGCTGGGAAAAATATGGCCTCTTACATAGTCGTTACTCCAGATGTAGAAACATCCTTAAAAATATGACAATAGAACTTGAGGAACCATTTCAACAAAAACTATGGATGAATGTAAGCTTTAACCAATCACTTTATTCTAATTCTTGAATGTGATCATAGATGTGGGTAGCTTTGTCCTAAAGAAAAGTAGATAAAATCTCTATACTGACATCGAAATGAACCGTAAGTTGAAAGTGGTTGAGAAAAACTAATACAAACTCATGGAAAGTTCGGTATGTTCCCCATGGTAATTTGATGTACCATTTCGCAGAAACCCCCATAAGGGTCTGTTGAAACAGTATCAAATGAACACAATCATAAGTAGGAGAGTTCGAGGAGCACCATAGTTTAAAATTATTATAATGATTCAGCCGGGGATACTCCACCACTCTTACCGTCCAAATTTGAGAATGTCGAGGGATCTTGGGAAGGCGAGAGCATGTCGGATCATGACACACTGTGGCATTGATTATTTTTGACAAGTTTGGCAAATTCAGCGTGGCCAGAAAATAGGGCCTTGGTTGCTACATCTAAGACCATGCTCCTAGGAAAGGATGAATTTGAAATAACATGGGCCGAGGAGGGTTCTAGTAGACACCATGGCCCTTCCCTATAGGATAATATCCCCCTCCTGACTGATTCATGAAAGTTTGTAAGGGAAATCATCACGGTGGGACAACTTACCAAAAGAAAAAGCGATATGATATGGATTACCCATGTGAGGATATACATTTCCCCGGCGATGGAATGTTCCTTGAAGGTTTTCCCCTCAATGAAAATTGATTCACCCGATGTGTACAAGTTTAAGGAAAATTTTCCGTAAAAGAAAATCATTTTGAGGAACATTGGATGATGATGGATATATGGATGAGATATATGAAGTACAAACATATCCCATTTTCCCATTCCATCCTTAAAAATTATAACTAAGATTACTTAGGTTTTTTTTGGAAGGATTATTCCAACCCCTTATAATAGGAATGACTGAGGGATATAACCCCCATAAAATGGGAAAGGATTATAAGGAGGAAACTTGACCATTGACCCAAAACTAGCATTGATGTTAGATGTCAGAATGGAGGACGACATGTTCAAAGACATATTGACAACCACCAAATAAAAAGGATTAGAGACCCGAGGCATTACAGTGGAGCACTATAGCTGGGAATCATCGAAAAGGTGCCAGGGGGAATGGATATTGATGATGATGAATTCATACTACTCAAAAATATATAATGATTCGTCCCCATGGGATGATCTAAGCTCATGGACAAGGTAGCACTACTTGAGAGAGTTGTAGGAATCCAAGTAACCGATAGTGAGGGAGTCATGGGGAATCCACTAACCATAACATAGATTGGATTCAAAGGGTTTCATGACATACTCATATATGAATAAGTACTCATGATGGTATGATTGCGAGCCTGAGTAACAAAGATGTATGTACCACATTGATTAGTTTTACGCCTTTTAGGAGGCGACTTGATTATCGAGACCAAGTGTAGTGAATTGATTGAGAGCCAAGAAACCAGTGTGGAAGCTGGTCTTTATACAAGATGTCTCAAAAATTGTGATGAAAAGAAAAATTCTAAGGCCAACTAATATACAAAGAGCACAATCCTAAATAAAACTAGAGGTCAATACACACAAACAAAGGAGATTGGGTACGAAAGGGAACCTCTCCCGAATTAAATTAATTGTACCTCTCCCACGGGGATGGGAGACTCCTAAAATAGAGTGGAATTGTGTAATAGGTTATAAGGAATGCGTGGGATTCATGGTTGCAATCAGTGGACCCTCAGAAGATCCTCCATAAGAGTCTGTTTGTTTGTCTGATCCTATTTGAATGAGGTACCTACATATGTAGGTACAAGTAAACCGTGTGGTACCTATAATAGAGAGCTGTAAGGTCACCCGTGAGTATAACCAATGCTTTCATTGTTGGTCCTTGGTCGGGTCCATTATGGGTGGGGTAGCTAAGCCCGAAGATCAAGAATCACTATGGTACCCCAATAACCCCTAGATAGGCATAGAACCCCATAAATATCAATGACACTAGGAAGGTATTAGAAGGATATATTTGCAACTGAGTTAATACTGTCTCGTGCTTAACTCAGTTTGGTGGAGACTCTCAAAGGCACCAATTATACAATGTATTTCCACCCTCCTTGGACATAAACCTATGTTGAGTTTTTTATCCTTGGAGAAGCTTACTCACAAATCCTATTCCAAGGCCCTAAATCCTAAACTTGTTTGTGTGCCCTAAAATATAAAATCTTTCTAATCAATTTTAATTTTTGGCGTTAATTTTGAGTGGCTTTTGTTTACTCAAGAGCTCTGGTTGTGAAACTAGTATTTGTTATGACTCAACATGCAGAAAAACACATGTAAAAGCAAGTGCCTAGTCTTATTTTTCAAAGAAATGGTATGCTTCTAAATGTTGTGCACAAAATGAAGTCAATTTCAATTTCAATGAAAATGCAATCTTTCCTAAAATGCCAAGGCTAATGCAAATCTAGATAAAAGTGCAAATGATTTAAATGAAATGTTTTTTTTTTTTTTTTTTTTTTCAATATAGGGTATGCAAAATGAAAACTAAACTAATAACCTCTCTGAAAAACCCTACTTCAAGCATAGGAAGACAAGCCAAGCATGACACCAAGAGACTAATACTCATACCTAAATACAAGGACTAAAGCTGAGAAAAAATAACAAGAGACAAGTTTGCCAAAAAATCAACAATAACACAACTTCCTTCATGAAAGCATTCCATGAACATGTGAGGAGACCCCAATAATACTTAGCAACACTCAGAACCCACCCAGCAAATACCAAATTGAACCTAAAAGGATTAGAAAATAATGCATGTGACTGTTTTTGGAATATAATTGTATGTATGTGATTGTTGGGGGAAAACTTGTGTATGCCAAGAAAAACACTAACTGGGTAAGATTTAAGCCAAATAAATCAGATACACAACAATGTAGAGGTTTTTAAGCTATAGAACCTTACAAAAACTTCAGCGAGGAAAGCAGAGACATCAAAGAAAAATCACCAACTACCCCAAAAAGGAGAAATCCCGATTAAGTCATGAATTTTATTCTTGTGAATGGTATCTATGTTTGGGGTAGGACCAAAACAAATGGAACGACACCAAGAAATGAACTTAAATCTCAAGTATGCTAGATAAATGGAAATTCCAACAAAATAAAGGGATAGAATCATACCTCTTCTAAGCGTTGGTAAGGAGATCACCGTTGAGCTCGTGATCCAATGCTTGATACCTACAGCTTGTCCTCAAAGGTAAGATACAAAAGAATATGGAAAATATATATGAAATGTTAGCATATAAAATAACACAATCAATTAACATGTATGGAAAGGGTTACCCATGTAAAATAACATGGAATTTTATAATTGGACAGAAATGAGTATTTCTATTAATATAATCCTGAAGGAGAGTACATGGGTGACAACTCTTTTATCGATAATTATAGGAAACTAAGTCCCACTCAGCGGTCCTTCACCAGCTGATCCTCCACAGGGAAATCCACAAGTTCTAGGAATTTGGTTCCTCAGCTTCCACGAATATATATGAGATCTTGGGGCTAAACATGGAGAGTTCATGCCAAGGACTAAGGGATGAAGAGTCAAGGATGTAATATGAGGAAAACTTTCTCCATAGTGTACTTTCTCTCAACTTTTTCTCCACCTACAAGGAAGTACATATGGCTCCCATTTCATAGCCTTCAAATGGAATTGAAGGTGTGTGAAGGCCGTTCCAACATATGAGCCAAGGATCCTGATCTGGTCTTGGCATGGAAAATCCAGAATATTTTTAATTTTTAGCACGAAACCAGTAATGCGGGTGTGTGGGAACATGACACAAGTATGCATGATATAAATTGTATATATGTACAAAGGAATTTTGAATTTTTACTTTTAATTGAGCAAAATGGGGAAATTGATTTTGCAAAGGGAAAGGGTAGGCCACAAAGAATGATGCATATGGTGTGGAAAAAATTTCTATAAAAAGTCATGGAAACTCTCTTCACACTTGATCCATTCACATTTTATTGCTTTCTTTTCAAGGAAGTGATTAGGTGTGCAATTTAGGAGAAACCCATAATGAATCTCCTATAGTAACAATATAGACCAATAAATTATCTAACCTATGAAATACTCTTTGGTTCTGGCCAAGCTCTGATTTCTTCAATCTTTTTGGGATTCACTACTATGCCATTATCAAAGACGATGTGGCCCAAATAGTGGATCTACTTTTGATAAAAAGTGCACTTTATAAACTTGACATACAAGTGGTGTTCCATGGTGGTCCAGGGTTAATTGGGGGACTTTCTGAGTGAGGATATGTGAAAGAGGAGTGTAGGAGAAATGAGACTACAAATAAGGATATGTGAAAGAGGAGTTAAGGAGAAATGAGACTACAAATAGTTCCAAACGATTCATCCATTTGATTCAGATACTTGGATTTTTCTATGGCTAATGTGGTTTCAGTCTCTGTGTTCATGGTTAACCTGTATAATCCTCTTATTTGAAGATGCACTATCATCTTTTCCTTCCATGCAAGGAAATTGTACAGTGTAAGAATGAATTCTTTTGGAAATTCCATTTTTCCTGTTGTCTTCAATCTTCGGTACCATTAAAAAGAATCTGGTGTGTCTTTTTCCTAGCAATCTATCGGGCCAGATACCATGTAAATGTGGATGAACCTACACAGATAATATCTATATAGAAAATGACATACACAGTTTGTAGAGAAAATATGAGAAAAGGGAGAAACAAGAGAGAAATAATGGAAGAATACTCATTAACCAAATGAATGAATGGTAATTTACACATGAAATAGTCTGTATAAATAAAATAATGCACACTGGAGGAGAAACAATGTGCCATAGTGGTGGTATAGAGTGATCTAGACACACACCAACAATTACGGGAGTTAACTGCCACCTAGTCTAAGTTAACTAGTCTCTCGGGAAGTTACTGGAGTTAATTGCCACCTAGTTTGAGTTAGCTAGTCTCCCAGTCTTCAATTAACTGACTGAAACAAAGTGAAGTGAGGAGGGGATCAGGGAATCACGAATAATGTGCTAGTATGGTGATAGTACCAAGGACAATGTGCATTAGATGGTGATGATCCCAATGTGGAATCTAGACTCCACTCAACTGATCAAATTGAAGTGTGAATTGAAGAGAATATTCTCCTAGAGGAATATTCTCCCTAGACTATAGGGGACTTAATAATGACTAGTAAACATAGGGAAAACCTTAGGAAAAATAATTCCTAGGTGTTCGACAATACTAGGTTCTATCCCTATTATTTATTCATATGACCAAGAAAACATGTCTTAGAATTCCTTAAATAGATCGATGTAAATATGAATTTCTTCAAGCGAACAATCTGCATCGATATAAATGTTCTCAACCTTGCTAGGGGTTCGAGATATGTTGATCACAATGGTAGGAGATATATTCACCATGTTCCATTTATCATATATGTCATGCTTATCCAATGGGACCATGATGTGACCAAAAATATCACTCATGGCGGACCTAAACGCATCTCCTTTGATTCTTTCAAGCTTTGGGAGGAAACAATATATGTGGTGAAGGACCTCCCAAGGCCTTTCAGGACTAATCATGGCCTCTAAGATCACTTCGACTGAAGGAAATTTTTTGTCAAGGGAATGATGTGAACAAGATGAGTTTATGGACCATATGGGCTCTAGGAAAGGATCCACCTCTTCCATCCACAAAGAGGGAGGATCCGAGTCTGCAGTGGCTTCCAGGATAGCTTGATACACAATCTCGACTATAGATAATGAAATTTCCATTCCGATGTGTGAATGACCTTCATATGACATAGTTGGAGAAGGTAGAGTCCATGTATCATTGAAATACTAAGTACAAAATGAGACAAACCTCAATGACGATGAGGATTCATCGAAAATGACATTAATATACAATCTTGGCAGTGAGAAACTAAAGGTTCCCGTCAAGGAAGGGTACATTCTGACACCAATGTTATTTGTTTTCTTATGAGAATTATCAATAATGGGGAACAAGGGTCCCACTCATGTAGAGGAACTAGAGCTTGAGAAAGATATTTGATCGATCGTCAAAATATTCCCTTCACGAGGAAAGCATAAAACATGAAACATCGACGACACAACAAATTTCATAGCGTAAGTTCAATTATGCCCCAATAAAATATTGTAGTCGAGGGGTGCATCAACCACCTCGACCTCGAAAACCATTATTTTACCACCTAACTGGACTTGCAGATTAGGGATGATAGCATGGGTTCTGAATGAATGCCCATCAAACACAATTAACATAGTCATAGACTAAGAGAGTTGGGGAGAGCCAATGAATTTACAACAAGATAGAGGAATCACAGATGTCGAAGAACCTTCATCGATGACAATATGCTTAATATTCATATACATACATTCCACATGGATTTGAAAATCCATGTGGTAAGGTAAGCGAGGCTGGACATCTGTGACATTGAATGTGATAACTTTCGAGCCAATTGAGTCAAGAGCCCCCAACATAGATAACAAGGAATTCCATTGTGTTGGACACGTTTGGAGTACCTCTAAAGATGACATCACACACAAATTTTGTCCCAAATATTCGACAATCGATTTATTCCAGGAATCTCTAGCATTGGGATTATGAGCAGAGTGCTCAAGAACTCTTTTTGGAACGCGAGGCATAGGTTCAGACTTATCGATATGCAAAGGTGTTTTCAGAGGGGGAGGATATATACCCAAAGTAGGTTTCCGAGGACCATAATCATGAGCCCTAGTGGCTATGCTAATCTCATATTGAACCTTATTCACACATTTATGGCCACCATCATGTGCCAGGGGATTTTGACCTCCACCTAATGCATTTTCGATGTTCTAGGTTCCTGAGGCCATATTTTGATTATGTGGAAACATATTACTTAACATAGCATGCTACTATGCTATAATCCTCAAGGATTCCTCTATCTTAGGGAATAAATGGGTAAGGTGATCCTCTTTACACAAACTACATGGAAACTTCACCTCACCGACATTGTTACCAGACTTATCATTATTCTGATTGTCCTTGTTGTTATTATCATTGTTATTATTCCCACCCTTGTTATCATTATTTCTACCTTTCCTCTTATTCCCTCTGGGCTGTTGGTTATCGTTTAGGTTCATCGACTACACAGAGTGTACCTCCGACGACTAGGCAAGAGAGGATGAAGTTGTAGCTTATTCGGCTACAGACTGGTTGAGAGACAAGTTTTTCATTTGATTTGTCACCTACTCTGTAGACTTGGAATTTTCCGAGCCTATAATTCCATTGACATGGGGCCCAATATTGTTTCTTGGATCATTAATTGATCGTGGTGTGTCATGAATAATTTCATACTGTATCCTATATTGAGCGTATATAATATCTAACCGTTGGGATTTAAATATGGCCGCTTACGTAGTCGTTACTCCATATGTAGAAACATCCTTCAAAATATATGGAAATAGGGACTTAAGGAACCATTCCAACAAAAACTATGGAGGAATTCTAGCTTTAATCAACCACTTTATTCTATGCCACTTTTGACTGTGATCTAAGATGTGGGTAGCTTTGTCCTGAAGAAAAGTATATAAAATCTCTATACTCACGTCGTAAGGAACCGACAGTTGAAAGTGGTTGAGAAAAAATAATACCAACTCATGGAAAGTTTGGTATGTTCCCCCTGGTAATTCGATGTACCATTTCGCAGCAACGCCCATAAGGGTGTGTTGAAACAATCTGAAATGAACAAAATCATAATTAAGAGAGTTTGAGGAGCACCATATATTAAAGTAGTATAATGATTGCCAGGATCCTCACCACTCTTACCCTCGAATTTTGGAATGTCCAAGGGGATCTTGGAAGGAACAAGGAGCCATGCCAGATCATGACACACTGTGTTGTTCATTAATTTCGACAAGTTTGGGAAATTCAACATGGCCAAAAAAGGGAGCCTTGGTTGGGACATCTAAGACCATGCTCCCAGGAAAGGATGAATTTGAAATAAAATTGGTCGAGGAGGGTTCTAGTGGAAACCATGGCCCTGTCCGATAGGATAATATCCCCATCCTAATTGATTCATGAAAGGTTGTAAAGGAATCATCCTGGATGGGACCTCTTGAAAAGAAAACACGATGTGATATGGATTACCCATGTGAGGATATACATTTCCCCCTGTTGAAGGAATGTCGTGCAGGGGGTTTCCCATATTAGAAAATTGATTCACCCCTGATGTCATACCATAGGTTAGAGGAGATTTTTCCATAAGAAAATCATTTGTGGGAATAGGCATTGTGGACGACGGATAGATGGACGAGATATATGAAGTACAAACATCTCCCATTTTCCCATTCCATCCTTGAAAAATATAACTAGGATTGGGTCTGGAGGAAGGAGGATTCCAACCCCTTATAATAGGAAATGACTGAGGGATATGACCCCCACCAAATGGGAAATGATTATAAGGAGGCAACGTGACCATTGACCCAAAACTAGTATTTACATTAGATGCTAGAATGGAGGATGACATGTGCAAAGTCATATTCTACATACCAAAATAAAAAGGATTAGATACTATAGGCATCGATGGAGCACTATAACTGGGAATCCCTGTCAAAAAAGTGCAAAGGGGAACATATATTGATGATGTTAAGTCTTACTACTCGAAAATATATAAGGATTTGTCCCCATGGAATGAGCTTAGCTCATGGACAAGGTAGTGCTAAGTAAGGGAGTCACAGGAATCCAAGAAACCGATGATGAGGGAGTCGCGGGGAATCCACTAACCATAACGTAGGTTGGAGTCAAAGGGTTTCATCACATACTCATATCTAAATCAATACTCATGATGGGATGATTGCGAGACTGAGCAAAAAATATGTATGTACCACGTTGATTAGTTTTACGCCTTTTAGGAGGCGACTTCAGTATCAGACCAAACTGTGGTAATTGATTCGAGAGATGAAGAGACCGGTGTGGAGGCTGGTCTTGCTCCACGATGACTCAAAACTTGTGACACAAATCAAAATTCTAAGGCCAACTAATATATAAAGAGTACACTCCTAAATAAAACTAGAGGCCAATGCACACAAACAAGAGAGGGTGGCTAAAAAAGGGCCTCTTGAATTAAATATGGTATGCCTCTCCCAGGAGGGGATTGAGACTCCTGAAAAATAGAGTGGAGGTAACATAATAAGTTATAATGACCCTCATGGGATTCACAGTGCAATCGTTCAGACCCCTCCAAAGAGCAGATCCTATATACAGTCTGTTTGTTGTATGATCCCTATTTGAATCAGGGTACCTACAGAATAACCAGTGCAAGTAACCTGTGTGGATACCTATAATAGGAAACTAAGGTCACCGCAGTATAACCAATGCTCAAGCGAATCGTCGCAGGTCAGGTCCACTGTATGGGTAGGGTAGCTAAGCCTGAAGCTCAAGAATCACTAAGGTACCCCAATAACCCCTAGATAGGAATATAACCCCATAAATATCGATGACACTAGGAAGGTATTAGAGGGCTATATATGCAACCAAGTTCACACAACCTCGTCCTTAACTCCGGTTTTAGTGGAGTCTCCTGCGAACACCAATTATACAATGTATTTTACCACTCCTTGGACAAAAACCT
>SNQJ01S0002945.1:365361-399479 GCA_010110895.2 Picea sitchensis | reverse complement strand
CACTATTTGGGCCACATTGTCTTTGATAATGGCATAGTAGTGAATCCCAAAAAGATTGAAGAAATCAAAGCTTGGCCAGAACCAAAGAATATTTCATAGGTTAGATAATTTATGGGTCTATCTTGTTACTATAGGAGATTCATTATAGGTTTCTCCTAAATTGCACACCTAATCACTTCCTTGAAAAAGAAAGGAATAAAATTTGAATGGACTACCAAGTGTGAAGAGAGTTTCCATCACTTTTTATAGCAATTTTTGCCACACCCTATGCATCATTCTTTAGTGGCCTACCCTTTCCCTCTGTGGACTCAATTTCCCCATTTTGCTCAGCCAAAAGTCAAAAATTCAAAATTTTGTACATATATGCGGGCTAATTTATACAACATGTGCACACGCAGGTTGTTCCATTACAACCCATGTACATTGGGTTTCGTGCTAAAAATTAAAAATATTCTGGATTTTCCAGGCCAAGTCACAGGATTTGTGATCCTTGGCCTTTCAGATGTTGGAAACACTCTGATTCAACCCTTCAATTCCATTTGAAGGCTATAAATTGAGCCATATGCAAGCCTTGAAGAAGAGAAAAAAGTTGAGAGAAAGTACACTCTGGAGAAAGTTTTCCTCATATTACATCCTTGACTCTTCATCCGTTAGTCCTTTAAGTATGAACTCTCCTTATGTTTAGCCCCCAAGATCTTCATATTATGTGAAGGAGGAACCAAATTACTCCTAGAACTTGTGATACTTCCTTGTGGAGGATTGAAGTGGTGAAGGACCAAGTGGAGGGACTTAGTTTCGACAATTTGCTGATAAAATAGGTTGTCACCTATGTACTCTTGTTATTATATTAATAGAAATACTCTTTTCTTGTCCAATTATATGTTAAAAATGCTTATGTTATTTTACATGGGTAAATTTTCCATACATGTTAATGGATTATGCTAGTTTATATGGTAACATTTCATATATTTTCCTTTTTTGTATCTTGGATTTTGAGGACAAGTTGTAGGTATCAGGCATTGGATTGTGAGCTCAATGGTGGTCTCCTACTAATGTTCGGAAGAGCTATGATTCTATCCTTTATTTTGTTGGAATTTCCATTTATCTAGCATACTTGAGATTTAACTTGATCTCTGGATGTAGTTCCATCTGTTTTGGTCCTACCCCAAACCATAGATATTTATTCCGCGTTACAGAATTGGCGACTCCACTGGGGATTTCTCCTTTTTGGGGGTAGTTGGTGATTTTTCTCTTTGCTGTCTCTCTGTTTTCCTGAGTTTTTGTGTCTCCTATAGCTTAACAGCCTCTACATTGTTGTGTATCTTATTTATTTGGCTTAAATCTTACCCAGTTAGTGTTTTTCTTGGCATACACAGGTTTTCCCTGAACAATCACATACATACAATTATATTCCAAAAACAGTCACGTGCATTATTTTCTAATCCTTTTAGGTTCATTTCGGTGTTTGTTGGGTGGGTTCTAAGTGTTGTTGATTATTCTTGGGTCTCTGTCATGTCTATGGAATGCTTTCAAAGTGATAGGAAGTTGTGTTATTGTTGATTTTTTGGCAAACTTGTCTCTTGTTATTTTTCTCAGCTTTAGTCCTTGTATTTAGGTATGAGTATTAGTCTCTTGGTGTCCTACTTGGCTTCTCTTCCTATGCTTGAAGTAGGGTTTTTCAGAGAGGTTATTAGTTTAGTTTTCATTTTCATTCCCTTATATTGAAAAAAAAAAAACATTTCATTTAAATCATTTGCACTTTTATCTAGATTGCATTAGTCTTGGCATTTTAGGAAATATAGCATTGTCATTGAAATCGAAGAGACTTCATTTTGTGCACAACATTTAGAAGCATACCATTTCTTTTGAAAAATAAGACTAGTACTTAGCAGTGTTTTTACATGTGTTTATTTCATATGTTGAGTCATAACACCATTAGTTTCACAACCATAGCTCTTGAGTAAACAAAAGCCACTAAAATTAACGCTCAAAAATTAAAATTGATTAGAAAGATTTTATATTTAAGGGCACACAAACAAGTTTAGGATTTAGGGCCTTGGAATAGGATTTTGTGAGTAAGCTTCTC
Organism: Picea sitchensis; assembly: GCA_010110895.2. Classification (NCBI taxonomy): domain Eukaryota; kingdom Viridiplantae; phylum Streptophyta; class Pinopsida; order Pinales; family Pinaceae; genus Picea; species Picea sitchensis. The sequence continues at coordinate 397,393 of SNQJ01S0002945.1, read as the reverse complement.
CAAGGATAAAAAACTCAACATAGGTTTATGTCCAAGGAGTGGTGAAATACATTGTATAATTGGTGTTCTTGAGAGTCTCCACTAAAACTGGAGTTAAGCACGAGGTTGCGCGAACTCGGTTGCATAGATATCACTCTAATACCTTCCTAGTGTCATTGATATTTATGGGGTTCTATGCCTATCTAGGGGTTATTGGGGTACCTTAGTGATTCTTGAGCTTCGGGCTTAGATACCCCACCCATACGGTGGACCTGACCTGCGACTGTTCGCTCGAGCATTGGTTATACTACGGTGACCTTAGTTTCCTATTATAGGTATCCACATGGGTTACTTTCACGGGTTATTATGTAGGTACCCTGATTCAAATAGGGATCAGACAACAAACAGACTTTATGGAGGATCTTCTCTTCGAAGGGGTCTGACCGACTGCACCATGAAGCCAACGATATTCCTTATAACTTATTATGTTACCTCCATTCTATTTTTTAGGAGTATCGATCCCCTCGTGGGAGAGGCATACCTAATTTAATTCGAGAGGCCCCTTTTCAGCCACCCTCTCTTGTTTGTGTGTATTGACCTCTAGTTTTATTTAGGATTGCGCTCTTTGTATATTAGTTGGCCTTAGAATTTTTCTTTTCATCACAATTTTTGAGTCATCGTGGAGCAAGACCAGCCTCCACACCGGTTTCTTTGGCTCTCGAATCAATTACCACAAATTGGTCTGATACCGAAGTCACCTCCTAAAAGGCGTAAAACTAATCAATGTAGTACATACATCTTTGTTACTTAGACTCGCAATCATCCCATCATGAGTACTTATTCATATATGAGTATGTCATGAAACCCTTTGACTCCAATCTATGTTATGGTTAGTGGATTCCCCTTGACTCCCTCGTCAATGGTTACTTGGATTCCCGTGACTCCCTTATTTAGTGCTACCTTGTCCATGAGCTTAGATCATCCCATGGGGACGAATCATTATATATTTTTGAGTAGTATGACTTCACCATCATCAATATATATTCCCCTTGGCATGTTTTTGGTAGGGATTCCCAGTTATAGTGCTCCATCAATTCCTCTGGTCTCTAATCCTTTTTATTTTGGTATGTCGAATATGTCTTTGCACATGTCGTCCTGCATTCTGACATCTAACATCAATGCTAGTTTTGGGTCAATGGTCAAGTTTCCTCCTTATAATCCTTTCCCATTTTATGGGGGTTATATCCCTCAGTCATTTCCTATTATAAGGGGTTGGAATACTCCTTCCTCCAAACCTAATCCTAGTTATAATTTTCAAGGATGGAATGGGAAAATGGGATATGTTTGTACTTCATATATCTCATCCATCTATCCATCATCCGCAATGCCTATTCCCACAAATAATTTTCTTATGGAAAATTCTCCTCTAACCTATGGTATGACATCAGGGGTGAATCAATTTTCTAATATGGGGAACCCCCTGCGGAACATTCCTTCGTCAGGGGGAAATGTATATCCTCACATGGGTAATCCATATCATATCGCTTTTTCTTTGCAAGCGGGCCCACCCAGGATGATTCCTTTACAACCTTTCATGAATCAGTCAGGAGGGGGATATTATCCTATAGGGAAGGACCATGGTGTCTACTAGAACCCTCCTCGGCCCATGTTATTTCAAATTCATCCTTTCCTTGGAGCATGGTCTTAGATGTAGCAACCAAGGCCCTATTTTCTGGCCACGCTGAATTTGCCAAACTTGTCAAAAATAATCAATGCCACAGTGTGTCATGATCCGACATGGCTCTCAGTTCCTTCCAAGATCCCCTCGGACATTCTGAAATTTGAGGGTAAGAGTGGTGAGTATCCTGACAATCATTATAATAATTTTAAACTATGGTGCTCCTCGAACTCTCCTAATTATGATTGTGTTCATTTGATACTGTTTCAACACACCCTTACAGGGGTTGCTGCGAAATGGTACATCGAATTACCAGGGAGGACATACCAAAATTTCCATGAGTTGGTATTATTTTTTCTCAACCACTTTCAACTGTGGGTTCCTTACGATGTCAGTATAGAGATTGTATCTACTTTTCTTTAGGACAAAGCTACCCACATCTTAGATCACATTCAAGAGTGGCGTAGAATAAAGTGGTTGATTAAAGCTAGAATTCCTCCATAGTTTTTGTTGGAATGGTTCCTTAAGTCCCTATTGTCATATATTGTGAAGGATGTTTCTACATCTGGAGTAACGACTATGTAAGAGGCCATATTTTTCCCAGCGGTTAGATCTTATATATGCTTAATCTGGGATACTCTATTAAATTATTCATGACACACCACGGTCAATTAACGATCCAAGAAAAAATCTTAGGCCCCATGTCGATGGAATTATAGGCTCGAAAAATTCCAAGTTTGCAGAACAAGTGACAAATGAGATGAAAAATTTGTCTCTCAACTAGTCTAAATCCTAATAAGCTACAACTTCGTCCTCTCTTGCCCAGTCGTCGGAAGAACACTTTGTGTAGTCGATGAACCTGAAGGTTAACCAACATCCCAGAGGTAATAAGAGGAAAGTTAGAAATAATGACAACAAGGGTGGGAATAATAACAATGATAATAAAAACAAGGACAATTAGAATAATGACAAGTCTAGTAACAATGTTGGTGAGGAAAGAAAGAAAAGTGGAAGGTGAAGTTTCCATGTAGAAAGAAAAGTGGAAGGTGAAGTTTCCATGTAGGTTGTGTAAAGACAATCACCTTACCCATTTATTCCTAAGATAGAGGAATCCTTGAGTATTATAGCATAGCACCATGCTATGTTAACCAATATGTTTCCACATAATCAAAATGTGGCACGTAAACCTAGAACATCGGAAATGCATTGGGTGGAGGTCAAAATCCTCTGATACATGATGGTGGCCATCAATGCGTCAATATGGTTCAATATGAGATTAGGATAACCACTAGGACTCGTGATTATGGTCCTCTAAAGAACCTACTTTGGTTACAAGCCTCCTCCAAAAACACCTTTGCATATCATCGAGCAAGTCCTAACCCATGCCTCTCGCATTCCAAAAGGAGTTCTAAGCACTCCGATCATAATCCCAATGCCGACATTCCTAACAATTGATTGTCGAATATTTTGGACAAAATTTGTGTGATGTCATCTTTGGAGTACCAAACATGTCTAACACAAAGGAATTTTTGCTAGATCTTGACTCAAATTAAATTTATCATATTCAATGTCACGATGCAACTAACCTCACTTACCTTACCATGTGGATTTATCCATGTGGAATGTATGTATATGAATATTAAGCATACTATTATCAATGAAGGTTCTTTGACATATGTGATTTCTCTATCTTGTTGTAAATTCATTGGCTCTCCCCAGCTCTCTCAGTCTATGACTATGTTAATTGTGTTTGACAGGAATTCATTCAGACCCCATGGTATTCCTGCTCTTCAGGTCCAGTTAGGCGGTAAAACAATGGTTTTCGAGGTCGAGGTGGTTGATGCAACCCTCAATTACAATATTTTCATCAAGTATAATTGGACTTATGCTATGAAATTTTTCGTGTCATCGATGTTTCATGCTTTATGCTTTCCTCATGAAGGGAATATTATGATGATCGACCGGATATCTTTCTCATGCTCCAGTTCCTCTACATCAGTGGAAACCTTGGTCCCCATTATCGATAATTCTCATAAGGAAACTAAGAGAACGCTTGATGTCTGAATGCACCTCCTTCCTTGATAGGAACCTTTAATTTCTCAGTGCCAATCTTGTATATTAATGTCATTTCCGATGAATCCTCATCGTCATTGAGGTTTGTCTCATTTTGTACTTCTTATTTCAATGACCCATGGACTCTAACTTCTCTGACTATGTCGTATGAATGTCATTCACACATCAGGATGGTAATTCCATTGTCCGCAATCGGAGTATTGCATATCGTGGTATCATGGAAGCCACCTAGACTCCTAATATTCCCTCAAGGCCAAGGATGGAAGAGGTCGATGATTTTAAGGATGGAAATTTATTTAAAATGCGTGAAACCCACACAATGTTACTAACCCTTCATATGCCAATTATAAATGTTTCATGATATTTTTGTAAAAATATTCAAATTTCTAAGGATTTTATATAGTTTTATAAAATTTTGGCTTATTTTTAAGGTAAAATAATTTATCCTATAGAATTTGGGTTTAATAGTTTTAAAATAGCTAATTGCTTTGGAAAACTAGGTGTACTTGTGCCCATGAGCTAAATTTCTATCCCCAAAATCATCCATGGAAGAGGATCCTCTAGATCCCAGAGCATGGTCCATATAAACTCATCTTGTTCACATGATTCCCTTGACAGTACTTTTCCTTTGGGTGAAGTGATCTTAGAGGCCATGATCAGTCTTGAACGGCCTTGGCAAGACCTTCACCATTGTGTTTCCTCCCCAAAGCTTGAAATAATCAACATGATGAGTTTAGGTCCATCATGAGTGATATTGTTGGTCACACCATGGTTTTTTTGGATAAGCATGGCATATATGTTGAATGGAACATGGTGAATATATCTCCTACCATTGTGATCAACATATCTCAAACCCCTAGCAAGGTAGAGAACATTTATATAGTCGATGCATTGTCAAAGAAATTCAGATTTACATCGATCTGGTTAAGGAATTCTAAGACATGTTTTCTCTTGGTCATATGAATAAATGCATGGACTTAGCATTTTCAACACCTAGGAATTCATTTTTCCCATAGTTTCTCCTATGTTTACAAGGTCAGCTGATTCAAATTCCTAGTCTTAGGGAGAACATTCTAGGAGAATATTCTCTCGAGTTCACACTTCAGTTTGATCACTTGAGTGGAGTCTAGATGCCACACATCATCACCAAATAATGTGCATTTTCCTTGGTATTATCAACATACTATTACTCTCAGATTCTTGATCCTCCTTCACTTCCACTTTGCTTTTGTTTCATTAGTTAATTGAAGACTAGAGACTAGGTGGCGTTAACTCCAAGAACTTCCCCGAGAGACTAGTTAACTCTAGAATAGGTGGAAGTTAACTCCCCTAAATCAAGCAGGTGTGTCTGTGACTCACAACGACCACCACTATGGTGCATTGGTTCTCCTCCAATGCATTTTCTCATTTCAGTTGTATAGAGTATTTCATGTGTAAATTACCATTCATTCATTTGTCAATGATAATTCTTCCATTCTTTCTCGCCTCCTTCTCTTTTCTACAAACCCATGGAATTTTCTATCTAGATATTATCTGTTCAGGTTCATCCACATCTACATGGTATCCACGTGACAAGAAAGCATGCACACTGTATTTATTTTTAAAGGCACCAAGATTGAAGACAAGAAAATGGAATTTGAACTCATTCTCATATCAGTATACCTCCTTTCTATGAAGGAAAATACATAAATTCTAAGAGATTATACAGTTAACCATGAATATAGAGAACCCATAATTTAGAAAATCCAGCACCAAACCCATAATAGAACTGCTTGAACTATTTGTAGCCCATTTCTTCCTATCATCTACATATCCTCCAAAACCTCCAATGGGGCCTCGAATGGAAGTGTATTTCTGTGGGAGGCCAGGATGAGAGATGTGACATATGCCTATAAGAATTTCTACTCTTAGATCCAAAACCCTTCATACCTAGCTTATTTACCAGTATACACTGTTGTCAGAGTCAGGCTTCAGTGGTTGAAGGAAGGAGGAGAAACAAATGGTTCTTACTATTATATCCAAACTTGGTCCGGAATACTAAGTGTTTGTATCAACATTTCATTAAGTTAGGATCACCCCTAGATCCACTTGGATGATACCCTCTCTTGAGGCATTTATCGAGTCTCTGCACAAGAGGAAAAACAAGCTCAAAGAATATGGGAAAACTAAAGGCCCAAAGGCACATGCACTCACTGTACATGATGACAGCCACAAATATCAAAAATCTAAAAAAAAGCATAAAGATAAGCCACCACAAACCAAAGTGAAGGGTACCGAAACCTTCTAACATTCCTCTCCATCCGCGGTTATGGAAGAAAGTAAAACACTCACCAAGAAAAGGACTTATTCTGAATATGTATGTATGGTAACGACAGGACATTCAATGTATTCAAATACTTCAAGAAACAACCTGAGATTCAACAACTCTCTGACAATGGATTTTCATATATATTACCACACAGAAACAGCTATGGTTTCAGGATGCAAAGGTCCTCCTATTCTGCATAAAAGCTCCCAGCTTGAGGTCACTGCAAAGAAGAATCGACAACGAAAAGCTTTGAGAACACCATTCAAACTTTCTATCAATTGTTCCTCCATGTATCAAATGAATTCAACTCTAGCACCTAAAAGAGATTTGTATTCACACCAAATTCCATCGACATATACAACATGCAAACAAACTCCAAGGTTCCTACCGGTGAGGTAAATAATCAACCCAAACTCTACACATTTTCTGAAATTATTAAACCATAGTTTTCATTACTACTTACCCATGATGAAATCAGTAAGATATGGCACAAAAGGTTCAAGCATTTAAATTTTATATATATGAAACATCTTAGCAAGTAGGGAATGGTTGATGTTCTACCCTACATCCACTTCTCCAAGGAATTTACAGGGATGTGTTCTTGAAAACACCCTCAAGAGAAATTTGACAAAGGAAAGACTCGAAGGACTATTTTCCTTTATATCTAACTAATACTAGTACATATTGTAAAATTTCAACGTTTCTATTTTATGGCATGGACAAAATTAACCATATTGTCGCAAAATAGAGGTGAAATTAAAAAAAAAAAAAACTATATTGCCCTACAACGTCTGTATTTCCATGTTGACATCTCTCTTGCCACGTTGGCAACATCTCTCTTGCCACGTTAACATTTCTCTTTTTCCACCTATCGCCTCTCTGCCACATTTTTGACATAGACTTCTTTCCAATGCCAGGAAGATTGTTGTCTAATTGAGACGCTTTTGGAAACTAGGTTTTTTCCCTCCAACGGTCACCTTAGTACGTTGACCAAGTCAAAATACTAACGGCCACTCAAGTTTTTTTAACATCGGAATTGGCGACGCCATAAAATATAATATGTTTCATTTGTTGTTACAACAAGTTTGATATAACAAATAACGCTTCAAAAAGGTTTATGGTCTTTCTCAATTTAACAAAACAAATTATTTGCTCAATATAAGTCCTAAAAGAACAAAACACATTGTTTCGGGAAAAATAATTGGTAGGTGTAGGGCAGTGATGTAAATGTTATTTTCTCTGTGTGGTCAAATTGTTAGTCCTGTAATATCCCAGAAGGAAGAGTTTACTACAAACAAACAAAAAAAATTGTAGAAAATATGGGCACATGGACCAGGGATCAAATGAATATCATCCTGTGGTATACATTCATTATATGCCTTTTAATATATTACGCTCGGCGACGCACTAATTTTTCAAGATTGTTTGTAATTATAAAGTTAGATTTTCCTCCTAACTTTATGAACAAAGCACAAAGTAGTAGCAGAAATGATCTTGTAAAAGATGAAGAACATGAAGCAGATAATCAAGATAAAATTAATGATTCCATGGAAGTAGATGACAATAATAACATAGTTCAAGATGATGAGACAACTCAAATGATTCAAGACTTACTGGCCATCTAGATGAGGACTATGGGGATGAGGATGTATTTATGATGAACTCTACTTTAGCACAATGACTTATAAAAGGTCAAGAGCAAATCTTCTCTCAACTACATTGCTAGTCAGGAATTTGAAAGTTACCAATCATTTGTCTAACACTTGTATACATATCTTAAGGAAATATGTTACTCACACCTGCTATAGGTTTACTATTCCCATTTATAGTGTTAATTAATGTGTAAAATAAAAAATGCAATATTTACAATCCCTATTCTTTACATTAACTATTTATTTTTGTTTTGATTGTTAGTAACTTTTTGTTACCTCACAATATTTTACCTCAAGACATAATTCTAGAAATATTTTACATGCCATTATGAAAGACATTGGAATGGAGTATCAGCATAGATGTCCTAATGATCATGTTATATATTATGGACAACATATGCTTGAAAAATGTATCAACCAAAAGATGTGGTATCGAGATCGTAACCCATCAAGTAACAAAAAATGGTCCCTTGAAAATTCTCCGGCATATTCCCATAACTCCACATTTGCAACGATTGTCCAAATCATAAGACAGCTTTTATGGATTACCATGCATGAAACAAAATTGAAGATGGTGTTCTTGGACGCATGCAGATGGTTATGAATTTAAGGAAATTCGCTGCAAATACGCAAGCAATGAATCCCTCAGAATGTTAGGGCTTTCACTGAAACTCCACTTGCTAATCCATTTTGGAGAGCCTGGGTTTGTTACCTGTAGCCTATTTTTGTTATCAACAATAGCATTCATCCTTGATACAAGAGGGAGCAATATACGTTGACAATGATTATTCCGTATTTGTTTACAAAAGAATTGTTTCAATTCTAAATTTTTCATTTTCTTTTTACATAACATCTTTATTTATTTATTTACATATATACATTACCATGGTAGTAATTTTGTGTAATTTCAAACAATTAGGTAAGTACCCAAGTTAAATATATGAATGTATACCAAGCTCTTTATCGAATTGTTACTAAAGCTATGCGTGGATAGTAAATACTATGTATGACATTTGTAAACCAATTGCGCATAAGAGATTTCAATGTCGTGGAATACTTTTATAAACTCATATGCCCCATGACTAACACATTTTATGGTATGTAACGCTCCATATCATTAATTTGAATAGTATATAATTAATTGATTATGCAATAAGCATTGTTTAAATAATCATTTTGTATATATATTAATAATTCACATTAATCCATCTTTGCGTATGTCTTCAAACAAAGGGTAAATTTGTATGTCCAATTTGTGGTCCTAATATGAAATCTCAACACACAAGAAGTTTAGAAAGGAGGTTTTTGATGAGCATAGAAACTTCCTTTCTAAGAACCATAAGTATTGGTAAATTCATTTGAAAATATCTTTCAGCTGGGAAACAAGAAACCTGACTAAAATCCACAAAGAATGACACCTCGCCTATGGAAGGTCATATGAAATAATTAATCCTCGAGGTATGCATTTTGTTTATGTATCGTGAATAAACTACGTTTTGAACTTTATATTTTAATTATTAATTTTATTTACCTGATTTTGATAAATAGTTTTCTTTTTTTTTTTATGCTTCATCAATGTCACACTACAAAGGTATTAATACTGGGCTTCCATGAGGAATGGTTTGCTGTCCCACTCAATTCATGAGGTTGTTTTACTATATGCATCTCCAAAATAGTCTATATTTATTTGATAAATACATAAAATGTGACAAACATTATGGCTAACTTCATAGATGTATGTGTGAGGGATAAAGAAAATTGTCAAAATTTGTACCGACATTCTGGAAGCCAATCATGCAATGAAAAGTGTGATCCAACCAAATAAATTGACGATGGAGACCAAATAACCTTCCATGGTTATTAACAGAAAAAAAAAAACAAAAAAAAAAAAAAAAAAAAAAAAAAATTAAATTTCCCACAAGCTTTGTCTCAAACATAAAGAATATCTTAACTAAGAAAGGTGAATTTTGTAAAACATGATTAACACTTAATTATGTAACAACGCTTGAACTATTTATATAGAATGGTCGGGTACATTTTTGATATTTTTGTCTAGTTTTGAATGAAGTATTGAATGATTTTGTTATTGCTACAATATGTTCTACCTCTATTTCTCCCAAACGTAATTTGACAACAATGTAAAACAAGTTATATAAGACCTTGGAAAATACATGAGGTGGGTATTTAAATGATATATGCAAAAAAAAAAATCCAATTTTTGTTGTACCTTGATGACATGTGTTTTACTTGTAATGTAATATGTATTTATATGTTTTGTTTTGAAAACATCCATTTTCTTGCGTTGTGATATGTAGATGGTTGTCACCGAAGAAACTATGAAGATGATATAAAGTATTGAAGAGAGAAATTCCTCGACTAATGTGAATGCGTAAGTATCTACCTCCAACATTTCAATGCATAAGAACACTACCCCATACAATAAGTTGAGGAGATTGAAATGTGGACTTGTACAATAATAAGGTCAATGTGGATGGTGGAGAGGCACTTTGAATCATTGAAGGACGTGGCTGATGAAAGAGGACGTCCAAAGGGTTCTATGGTGAGGGATATATGGTATATGAATCCACATGGTATATTAGTCAAGATCTTCCTAAATTAGCAGCCAAGCTATGCATGCAGCGGATTTCATTTGGGATGGTTCCATCAAAAAATTTGAAAGGGAAAAATTGTTGGGGAAAGGTACAATGAAGAAAGAGGTAATTAAAATGATATTTTAATAAATATAAATTTCTAGCTACGTGTATATGATCATACCATTTAATATTTATTCTTTCATCATTTATTAATATTTAACATGGTTATAACCACATTTAATATTGGTGAATTAAATGATCGATTAGTTTCTCAAGATTGGGATGCACTACATTTATACATTGCAAATAATCCTGACTGGATGAAGGTATGGATTGATATATGTAAAGAACGCCATGGCGGTAGGTTATAATGGAAACAATTGTCTAAATTGGTTAAAGAAGCTCATTACAATGGCGATTTCATGTTACGAGGGAAATAGATTTTACATATTGTTTGAAAGATGGAAAGGAAAGCAATTCACCCATTTTATTCAGCTATTTTATATACGGTATAATTTGATTGTGGTAGTGTTTATTTCAGGCTTATACTTCCAAATTATGGTAATTTGTTTATTATTAATCGACAATGCATATTTTACATGTTCCATGAGACAGCTTGAAAACACCACAAGGCTGCTGTGGTGCAAATGGTCAGAATTTCCATCAAACAATTGGATGAAACAATCAAAACTTCTGATAGTGGGATAATTACAGTATTCCAAGTCACTAATGTTTCCTCTCTGAGTGATGTGACATCCCCAGGAACGAAAATAGATACCTATGGTTTTGAATGATATAAATTGAGTGACTTTAATTCCTTCAAATTAGTTTTGTTCGATGTCAAATGGTATAGGTTACGCACGCCGAACATGATGAGGAAAGAACTATTATTCAACATGCCAACGGATTTCGAATGATTAACGATTATATACGAAAAAACAAATGACCGCCATGTTTTTCCAAGTCAATGAACAATCCCTCTTACTCAAAGGTTCCAGGTAGAGGGATTGGTCATTTGTTGTTAGATATGAATCCAAAGAGGAAGGCCAGTAAAGTATGTTGTAGATGAGGAAGATGGTATTGAAGAAGAAGATGATGTAGAGCCAGAGAAGGAAGAATATGGGTCCATTGTGATGAAGAAGATGGAGAATATGAACCAAGCATAGGAGACAATGCACCGTCTTGATGTTGATATTGATGAAGATATGCTCAAAATGACATTGATGATGATGATGATGAGTCATCAACTCTTCTCAACAATGCTCGAATCTAATGTTGATACAGATATTGAGCTGGATGATCAAGAAGAAGATACGTAATAGCTGATGATACAAATGTTAAAGTTGGTCGATCAAGATTCGCAACTAGATATTTTAGTTTGTATGAATTATTATTCTCTTAACAATTTTAATTATGTGGGTTAATCTACATGTTTTTAAGTTTTATTTCATTTTTGTTCTGGTAGTTTCTATGCATGATTAATATGTTTCTTTTGTTTGTTATCTATTTTATATATTGTGTATTGGGGAATTGAGAGCGATGTGAGGGGGGGGAGGGGCCATATGAGATTTCACCTTCATGTGGTTGGCCTTGTTTAGTAGAGAATAAATTATTCTCAAAACCAAGAGAAGTTCATTCATCTTTATACTCAAATATCACTACATACCCACTCTATATATCATATCATCTCATCCTCGCTTCGTTTTGATTTTCTAATCGGTATAAGAGGGTATTGTTTTTCATTTATATTGTGTTCACTATTTTGTGATGTGGTAGAATAGGAATAACACTACAAATCCTAGACCTCCATACAACCTAATCATAGATGCCATTGATTTGGAAATTTTGTTTCTTTCCAACATCATTATATTCACTATAGATTGTTTAGAGGACAATTCCTTTGCACAACAATATTTAAACCTCATATAGGTTGGCTAAAAAAACCATCATTTTTGCAACACTACTCATATATACATAAATATAGTTTCCAAGAAACCAAAAAGTAACTTTCCCCTCAGGCTTCTAAGATTGACTTGTTATGGGAAGCTTGTTTGACATACCTACAACAAACCCGACCCTCTTGTTGATTAACATGTTGAAAAATTGGTTCAATGAAGCTCACTCTCCCTTTGTTGATCAATTATCTAGGTTATTTCTCTTCTTTTGGATGCAACTAAAACCCCCTATGTCTCGTATTTTAATAACATAGGCCACTCCTATGATGTAACATTTTTTCAACATGTTAATCAACCTAGGAAAATGCACGAAGAGTCATAACGAAGCGCACGAAGAGCCTGGCCAAGGGTGGGCGACCAAGGGAAAGGCAAGGCGAGTTGGAAAGAGGGGCACCCAAACGTAACGCAAGGCCAGTTGGCAATATGGGAACCCAAACGCACGAAGAGTCGTAATGAAAACGACCACACAAGGGAGCACTAGGAAAAAAGACAAGTTGCGGGATGGATAAGAACAAATTTTGGCTTTGAGGTAGATTTTTTAATACGGCATGTCCAAGGCTAGGTGACCAAGGGGCAAGGCGAGTTGGAAAGAGGGGCACGCAAATGCAACACAAGGCGAGTAGGCAATATGGGATCCCAAAGGCATGAAGAGATGTAATGAAAACAACCATGTAAGGGAGCACTAGGCAAAAAGACGAGCCGGATGACAGATAAGAACCAATTTTGGCTTGGAGGTAGATTTTTTAATAAATCCTAGCTGAGGTTGGGTGACCAAGAGATTTTTTAATACGGCCTTGTAGTTTCAGCCTTGCAACCATACTCCCCCTGGAACCCAAACACTTTGATTTCTTAGAAGGCGTTGGCGGAGTCCTTAGAGAAACATCCGTCGATCCCTGGTCGACATCGTTTATGGTTGAGACTAGGATGGTATTTGATCATATTCAATTCCCCAACTTTCGTTCTTGATTAATGAAAACGTCCTTGGAAAATTATTTCGCAGTGTTTCGTCTTTCATAAATCCAAGAATTTCACCTCTGACAATGAAATGTGAATGCCCTCGACAATCCATATTAATCATTACTCCGGTCCCGAAGGCCAACACAATAGGCCCAGACTCCTATCATGTTATTTCATGCTAATGTATTCAGATCATAATCTTGCTTTGAGCACTCTAATTTTTTCAAAGTAACAATGTCGGAACCACGACCCAGCCAATTAAGGCCAGGAGCATGCCACCGACAAAAGGGATGGAAGGGAAGGTGCACACCGAGTAGGCAGACTGACCTTTACGACCCAAGATCCAACTATGATCTTTTTAACTGCAACAACTTAAATATACAATATTGGAACTGGAATTACCGCGACTGCTGGCACCAAACTTGCCCTCCAATGGATCCTCGTTAAGGGATTTAGATTGTACTCATTACTACGGTTATATGAGTAGTAGGGTACCATCAAAGAAACTATAATTGATTTAATGAACCATCCGCAGTTTCACTGTCTGAATTAGTTCATAATTAGACATGCGTCAAACCTTAATGCATAGACATTGCATGGCCCAAACAAGGTGGAAACATCCCCGAAACCTCCATCCCCTTTTTCCATACGAGATGCAAGGGAAAAACCAATGACTCCACACAAAATCAAGCCACATTAATAAGAATCCTCAAAGCCAATCTAGTCGAAGGGGACATGCACGTTAAAGGAATGTACACCCATAATCTTTAACCCCAAACAGAGGCATTCCTCACACTGCCCGACAAAAAAGTGAGCACAGGAAAAGACTTCGGGAGGGTAAATGTTCCCAACCCAAAAAAAATTCTCATTGCATGCGCTCTTGAATATATGCATCTCCTTCAACAATGCCAACATGGAAAGAGTACAAGCACAACAAATTGGCACCCTAGAGTGCCAATCAATGAAAATTCAAAGCCCTCTCGGGGAGCCACAACAATCCCTCAAACTCCACGTACATAGAATGGAAAGGGGTTTTGCTTACAATTTCCTCCCATAATGAGCATTGCCAACATTACCGCTCATGTGTTACCGATCAGAGATGGAAAAAAACTAGATGTCGACCACCCTAAAAATGACCCAAGGCCAATCTTCAGGCAGACCCAACAACCAGCTCATTTCGCACACCACCTTTCGCACGAATGGAAAACCTCCACCATCAAAAAATAAAACACAATACATCACATTGGCTTCATGGAGCCAACAACACAATGGGACTGGACAAACAAAAACCACAAGAAATCACATCATCCACAAAGGATCTCAACGACTCAAAGCCAACCTATATATTCTAGATCCCACAGCCATCCGAAGAGCCCACAACACAACTCATGTGTTACCAAGAATTTTCCCAAGTAATACAAATGAAAATCCCTGCAAGGGATCCACAACGATCACCCAAACTCCACGACGAGTGGATAAGAGTGCTCTTTCAAAGCGCCTCCCAAGATGATTTTTCACTACACCTACCACCCATGTGCTACCGAGCAACGTGATAACAAGATAAGAACCGACCAACCCTGCAAATGGCCCTAGGTCAATCTTCGAGTGGACCCAGTAGGAAGCTCCTTTTTATCACCACATCACCCATGGTCCTAGGGATGTTACAAGAATCTAGGGAGGTTGCAATCAATCCCCATTTTTCCTCAACCAATACATTTGACCAAACATTGATGTCCAAGAATGAATCTACCTCAAAATCACTATAATTGACTCATTTAAACCCTATTACATCATTACCACATCAAAAAGTAACATTTTACATCATAGATGTCAAATCTGGCAAAGATCAATATTCCAACACAATGGGAGATTATGCTAAGTAGAGTAGTTGTGAAGTGTGAATGTGTTATCTTCTAGTTGTAAGGTCACTAGTACTTGTTTATCGATGTTATTACATTTCCTTGTAGTACTAGATGCGGGAACGTGTGTGTCGAATGAATTTTAAAAGGAACAACGAAAAGACATTGTAATAGGACTAGACATGGGCAATGTCAGTGACCTGTCATGAATGGGGCCAAGGTTGAAATTTTCACAAAATGTTTCTGTATGCAATGAAATTTGACATGGATAGACTATTTTCATTCCTTAATGATATGGGAGGGTTTCTAGAATCAAATATGACTCACACGCCCACTTGTTTCCATCATAAATTCATCATGTAAACCATAAACCCTGTTTTTCTTTCAAAGTACACAAATTGGGTGACACAAGTTCATTGTCTTGACAATTCACTTCTATCCCAAAGAATTTTTTATGTTTTGAAAACACAATAAAATCACACTCTTTACTCTTATTCATGCTAAGAACAGATGGCAAGGGCCTATTTATAATTAAATGTGCGAACCACCAGTTTCCATCTTCCTCAATCTTTGTTGGGTGGAGCTTATTTTCTCCAACAATTGCATCCCAAACTGGACCTTTGTCTTTCATATCCTTCTCCAAAATATATTGTATAATATATATTGATTTAATATAATATAATGAAATAACAAAAAAAAGGTTATAGCAATCATAAAATGAAGAAAAAAAACCATAAGATTGTGATCAGGTCGTGTGAAGTTATTCTAGTCGAAACAAAACCCTATCCCACGCACGTGTGCAGATCATAATGGGGTTAGATTCCTGAGACAATAAGAAGATAGTGTGATCCCACTAATGAGGAGTCCCACCTGAAACAAAACCTTGGTCACTTGCAGATACTAGAGCCGACTGCCTGAGACAAGGAGGGGACAGTGTGAGCCCACTATCAAGGAGGCCCATCTGAAAAAAAAACCTAGTCGTGTGAAAATATTGGAGTCAATTTCCTGAGATAAGGAGGGGATAGTGTGAGCCCACTATCATTGAATCTGTCCACCTAAGACAAGGAGTGGACAGTGTGATCCCACTAGCATTGGATTCGGTTGTTTGAGACAAGGAGTGGATAGTATGAGCCCACGAGCATTGGAGTCAGTCGCCTGAGACAAGGAGGGGACACTGTGAGGGGACAATGTGATCCCACTAGAGATAAATACATCCATGATCGACTACTAGAGATAAATACAGAGGAGATACACTCAAGGGACAAGCATTTCCATGAAAATGGTAAGCACCTATGCAATTTAATTTTTGTAGGGTTATTTTTTATGTCAAGATGGATGTTCATTTATGCCTGGGATTGAACCCATGACTTCATCATGGATATTGTGACAAAAACCCCATGTTCTTTATAAAACCCCCATGTTCTTTAAATTCTTGTAATTGTTGGTGATGTTGTGTTGTTTTTATTTCCTTATTGTTCAATTCCATTGGTGTAGAGTACTAATAGTAGAAATAACTAGTTGTGGCTTTCATAAACATAAAAGAATAAAAACAACAATAATATTTAAAACATCGGTACAAATTCTTGTAAGATCCATTATGATGATCCATGCATTGGGATACTTAGGTAAAATTACATGGAATACCTAAATCCATTGCGACTGATCATGATCCCACCTTCACCAACAATTTTTATCAAGAGTTTTTTTTTTCTTCAACGTACCCAATTGAATATTAGCATTATCACCCCCAAACCAATGGTCGCTAGATGGAATCACTCAACAAATGTTTGGAAGCTTATTTATATTATTCTTATTTAGAATAGAAATCCCAATGGATCCAATGGTTACCCCTAACCAAATGGTGGTACAATGCTACATATCATGGTATTACTAAAATTATCCCCTTCAAGGCATTCTATGGACAACCACCCATGTCAATGATCTTGTACTTGTCGATCCTCTCTAAGGTTCAAGAGGTGGATAACAACTTGACATCCCATGTTTGTGAATATTGTTGTCACAATTGCGACATTGTGGAAACTAGGTTTTCCCCCTCCAATGGTCACCTTAGTATGTTGACCAAGTCAAAATACTAACGGTCACTCCATAAATTTATCATTACAACAACTAGAAAATAAGAACTTAACCCTAATAGAAAAGATGGAGGGAGTAAGTGCAAGTTTGAAAAAAATGTCATTTTAGAGAGATCTATCACTAGAGTAAATAAAGTTATGGAGGAGATGATATCTTATAGACCCCCATCAACAAACACCATCAACGAGGAAGAAACTCAATAAGAAGACAAAGAAACTCTTGCATTCAAACCATTTCCACATGATGCAAACACAAACTGACACATGGGATGGGATAAACAACAATTGTTGCACACATGCGGTTTGTGCAAATTGGTTGGTAGTTTAGAAGTAAAAATCACTGTGGATATGACCATAATAAAGAAACACCTTTGACATAATAAAAGCTATAATGATTGATCCAAGTAAAAATCCATTAAAATTTGGAAATTATATTAGAAGGTTTAGACAAAAATAATATATGTCGCCCTTTATTTCAATCAACGAAGGGTGTATGGGGATAAATATGATCTCTATTGAACTTGTTCATTATTGTTGAATCCCTTTGAATAATTACCTAGACAAGGAGACTCGCGCCCATTCATGAACTCGCGCCCATTCAAAGAAACTAATTTTATCCTCACACCCATTCACAAGTAGAGATAGAGATCTCAAGCTCGCGGTTAGAGATAGCTCACGGAGGGCAGAGGGAGAGAGCTCACTAGTTGCAATGTTAGAGAGAGCTCACTAGCTGCAATGTTAGAGAGAGCTCATGGAGGGAACTGAGAGATAGCTCACAAGCTGCAGGGTTATAGAGATCTCGCGGAGGACACCGGGAGAGAGATCTCGCAGAGGGCACCGACTAGGAGAGAGAGCTCACGAAGAGAATGATAAGTTGTTGAAAATACTTCTCAGTATTTTCATAAAATGCCTTAGGGTGATCATTGATGTCTTGAGATTGGAATTCATTGTGAATGTGGAGGATAATAGTGGCGTCCATTTTGAACATTCCCAACTTTTGTAGAGCTCCCATTTTATCTTGAACCGGTGAAAAGGGCCCTTAAGTCTATGCCATCCAAAGGTTATCCTCTTGAAGAAAAATTTATAACCCTAATATTATGACAGTTAAATTTATAACCACAAGGGAGGATTCCTTGGTGACCTCAAGGGATCGAATAACAAGTTTTATAGCCAATCCTACTGCCCCCTATCTCAATCACCTATTATTTGGTCTAGGTCTATGATTTGTAAGGTGATTATTGTCATCAAATTGTCCAAAAACTCTTAGGGTAAATTTACGTGAGAAAAATTCCCAACATAATAGGATACTAAAAAGAGCAACACTATGGTAATCATTATGAGCTTACTGTGATACTAATAGGATACTAGTTGTTAGCACTCTGTAAATCTATTTGGTTGATGAATAGATGACGAAGGTAACTTTTTCAACCAACTTTGAGACCCAAAACTAGCCTTTCGGATCTGGAGAGGGCTCTCTCAGAAATGGCGCGGTCTCCATTCGGGATATGGTTTTACAAACGATGGCTAGATTTAAAATCGGTGATGAAATTCTTCTGGTTATATTGGCGTAGGTAAGTAAAACTCGGGCTATGGGTTCGGTCTAAGGAAGAGATGGAACAAATGACTCAGTGACTGGCTTCGAGAAGAAAAGGCTAGGCAAGCAATAGCCTTCAGTGTTAATCGTAAAGTATGGTGGGAGAAAAACGGAGGGAGAAAACTCAAGAGCGCCACTGTGGACGAATTCGGAGTTAGTTCAAGAGGAAAACGCTTTGTCTAAGAGGCGCGAACAAGGAGCGCAATACAACAAATCTATAGGTTCAAAAATTCGTTCCAAAATAGACGATATGGGATATGTAATTAAAGATAACAAGAAAAAACATACGCAGAGAAAGAAACACAATACATCCAACTATCGCAACTAGAATCTTTACATCAAAACACAGGACCTTTGCATTAAGTTTTAGTCAAAAAACACTCAGACTTCTTACAATAGCATTTGTTTCTTAACATTGCCAACCAACCCTGGTTACATCGAAAAGATGAAATATATAAACAAGGGTGCCCGATTGGGCTGCCCTCTATTCTAACTGCTAACTCTAGACCAAGAAAAACCACACCACATGCGCCAAAAACTCTTCGCATGGCACCATCCAAAAAATAGGCAATAATCATGCATATCTACTAGTAACCGTCTTCACGTTTTTCCACTAGATCGGATCATCGGTCAGGATCCGACATAGGGAAAACATGTGTCATTGTGTCCCTCGGTCACATATCCTTACGAACAGGTGTCTGCCCAAAACCAAGTATCTGCAATGTTGGTTTCGCCTCCTGTTACACGCCTATTTGCTGGGAGCTACTCGCAGCAAATGGTTGTGCTATTCCTGTGACCGTTATCAAAATGATGAGATGTTTTTAGAGGACATGTATCACTCAAAAATTGTCGTGAATGAAAACGTCGCTCGTTAACCTTTCTTTTCTTGAGCGAGGGCGAGAGACACACTGACTTCTTGTTCAGCTACCCCATCTTCTATGAGATACTCTGTGTGCCCTTCTCTTGCTATCCTTTGCGCTTCTCGTAGCTGGACAATAATGTTTTGAGCCTCTTTAAGCTTCCTTTTCAACCACGTCATGTTGCCTATGTGACTCTGTGCAGCTGATGCCTCTGCAGTATTTGTCGCTTGCTATCATTTTAATTCCTTTTTTTCCTGATAAAGCTCGGCAATAGCCGGCTTTGCCTGCTTCAGCTGTTGAGATGGAATTTCCTCGTTTGTCCCCATGGCTTCATCTTTCCCTGTTCTAATCCCACATTTCCAGTTTGATTTCCTAGAAAACTCTTGCTGAGTAACGTGCCTGAGCAGTCTTTCGGCTACTAGTCAAACGTGTGGTCCTTCTAGGATTAGATCCTTCGTGACCTCCTTGTTCTTTCTCGGCCTACCTCTTCTCCAAGGAAAATTCTATCTGAAGGAAAACTCTCCCTCCATCTCCCCCTTCTATATGAATTTCTCTGTCTTGACCGTCTCACGTCTTAAAATGGTCTCTTTTGTAGGTGAAAAAATGGATCCTTCAAAGTTTCTGGGAATAGTTGACGCAGGCGCAAAAGAATTCCAATCTCTCTAAGGTTCGGACCTCGTAGTTCTGCCACTATGCTCGCCCTTTCCTATACTCTGATAAAATGCCATGGTGAGACCAAGGTGTAATCTACGCACAAATATTTTGAACAAATGTATTGAGGAATAGCTCTGAACCAATTAGATTGGAAAAAGGAAACTGCGACAAACAACTTAGGCCAGGTTCTACGACTAGAGAAACACGTCAAGCATATGAGATTTAGAGTGAATCAACCTAGAGAGGAGAAGCTATTAGAAATTAATGAATTTATGGTGACGAGAAGTTTCAAGTCGACCCTCAGGTTGTTTATGGAAAATCCCCGCGTGTGGAATGCAGGTGATATGATTTTTTGTGTAGGCATAATACGAACGCTGCAATTCTTCATTCCTTCAGCCTTTATAATAAAATGATAATAACTATGGCACTTGATGACATGATATTTATTTAACCATTTGAATCGATAGGGGTATGTAGAAGCGATTTTCTTAACGGGATTCTACCTTTGGGAAAAGACAAGCTCGTACCACGTATACAGTTTTCAACTCTAACACCCTTTCCCATTTCCAAGGGCCAAAACGCCATTTGCTGACTTCATCATCACAGTATTACGTACCTGAATTCACATGTTTGGGCGCATGGATCACTACGTGACTCAAAATCGAATCTAAAAGGAAAGAAGGTGATGGCGCTAACAGTTGGCTCCAATGGGGATGCTATCCTCCCTGCGAGGTAGCAAATAATAGTAGATGAGGTGCCTGACCATTGGGATTTATTTGACGTCTATATAATAAGTAACAAAAATGACGGACGGAAAAGAAAACAACTAGACTCAATGACACAACTTTTAAGACTTCAGCATAAACTTAGGGCCTTCACTTCGGTCTTCAATTTCCTGCTGACGTACTGAATCGACTCAAATTTAGCGACTATTTACAATGAAAAATGACTCAAACAGAATTTATTAAATCAGGTAGTGTTTGAGGAACCTGTCTTTTACAGGCCCCCAACCAAGACACTCCCCATCTATCCCTTTCAATAAATAAGTGTTGTCTCTACAGCACATGCCGACTCTATATGGTCTTGTCCAAAGGTGATCAAACTTTATGTGTTTCCCATTTCCTTCGTTTCTCATGTCCTATCTCAGCACCAGATCTCCCACCTGCAGATCTTCAAGCTTGGAGTGTTTGTCAAAATATTTTGGTATCCTCTCCTGATGGAGTTGAGATCGATTATCGCCTTCTCCCTCACCTGTTGGGTGTGAATCAGCTGGTTTATCCTTCTCTGTGCATCATCTGGTTCGGCCTCCTACTCTTGCAACAGTTTCCTTACGGGCGGTCCCAGAGCAGTAGGGAAAATCGTGTCTGTGTCGTAAACCATATGAAAATGTGACGTTGATATGGACGTTTTGGTGATGATCTGATCTTCCCACAATGCGTAGATAAGATTCTTATGCCCTTCCCTCTTATTTTCTTGCAAGATCCTTTTGATGATTATGGTTAAGCTCTTATTCGAGGATTCTGCTAACCCATTTCCCTGCAGGTAATATGTTGTGGAATGTCCCAAGGTTATATTATAGTCTTGACAGAATGTCTCCATCCTTTTAGACTTGAATGTGATCGCATTATCTGTTATGATCTTAACAGGACATTCGAACCTTGACAAAATGTTTGTCTCCAGGAACTGTATGATGACCGTGTCAATGGCTTGCTTTGTGGGGACCACCTCAATCCACTTCATGAAATAATCAGTGGCCGTGAGGATCCATTTGTGTTGCACCGAGGATGGTGGATTTATATCACCTATGAAATCCAGGCCCCACTCCATGAAAGGCACCTCGACTGAGATTGGATTTAACGAAAGAGGTTGTATCTTTCTTCTCCTGTCGAAAATTTGGCATTCGTGGCAGCTGGAGACCTCTTTATATACGTCAGTGAAAAATAGTCGGCCAGTAATAACCTACACTCGGGATCTTGTGCGCGATGGTCTTCCAATAATGTTTCCCTCCACATTATCCTTTTTGAAACTATTTTCTGGCCCGCTTCACCTCGTCTTCCAACAAACAGCTTAACAGTTTTCCTCCGGGATCTTTCCAATATAGTGAATTATCCAAAATGGAGAACTTAAATGCCTTAAGCTTGAGGAATCTCTCTTTAGTATTTCTCACGCTTGGAGGGGCCTGGATAGTTTCTAAAACATATATGATTTCCTTATACCATGGCAAATCAATGAAACGCTGAGGTACCTACACAATTTTTTCTTCTTGAAGGCCCTCTGACAGATCGACAATGAAATTCATACCTACAGTGTCACAGTCTGATTTCACCATTAGCTTCACGAGGCCTTGGCCCTTGACTAGATTTGTTGGCTTGATATCAAGGTCATATTCTAACATGGCAACTATCCACTTTCCTCTCCTTCCTTATGGGTCGGGTTGGGTAAGGATGTCCTTTACCTAATTGATGGGCACGCAGGCGATGACGTGGGAGTGCAATATGTACGTCCTGAATTCTTTCAGAGCCTTCACTAAAGTGTACGCATTATTTTCCATAATGTCATACTTTAGGGGATAATTGCGTAGTGTTCGGATGAAGTAGGCTATGGGTTTCTCAAAATCCTGCTCGTCCTTCTGCAAAAGTACTCTGACAATAGTGTGTTCTGAGGCGAATGAAAAAAGGAGAAAATCCTTCGTAAAGTCCGAGATGGCTAGCACAAGTGTTTTAGTCAGGGCCACTTTGATGTCTTTGAAGGACTTCTTGGCCTCCGGATTCCACTTAATTTCATTTCCTTTCCTGAGCATACAATTTATATGTTTTATGGTTTCCGCTAGGTTTGGGATAAACCTTCTCAGAAAATTTACCTTACCCAGGAAAGATTGTACCTCCTTTTTACTGCGTGGGGTGCCGATATTCAAAATCCCTTCAACCCAGATGGGGTCTATTTTAATGCCTTCTTTGGAAATTATGTGCCCCAAAATATTGCCTTCCTCTACCGCAAAATGATATTTCTTCGGATTTAGTGATATGTCGAATTTTATGCACTTTTGAAAAACTCTCTTCAGGTGCTCAAGGTGTTGTTTATTGGAGGTAGAGTACACTCTGATGTCGTCAAGGTAAATCACTATGAATTTATCCTTTTCATAAGTGAAATCGATGTCCATCACCCTCTGAAAGGTGGCACCAACGTTCATCAGGTCGAACGACATCTTAGCGTACATGAACGCTCCCCACGGAGTGGTGAAAGTCATCTTCTCTCTGTCGTCCGGGTGAACCATAATTTGGTTATACCCTGAGAAACTGTCCAACATGGACATCCTTTGAGATCCCACTACCTTTTGCAAGATGTAGTCCATTTTGGGAAGGGGGTAGTGGTCTTTAAAAGACACCTTATTCAAATTTCAGAAATCTACGCACAGTCTAATTTCGCCACTTTTCTTTCTCACAAGTACTAAGTTAGCTACCCACTTCGAGAATATCAAGGAAACAATGATTTTGGAATCAAAAAGATTTTTTACCTCTTTCTCGATCAGTCGCAGTAACAAGGGGTTTATCCATCTCAAATTTTGTTTGAAAGGATTCTGATCTTCCTTGAGAGGGATAACATGTTGGATTACCTTTGTGTCGTACACTTTTAGATCATCGTAGCTCCACGCAAAAACGTCTGGGAAGTCCTTCATGAGTTTTATGTAATCCCACTTAACCTCCAAACTGAGCTTTTTTGATAATTTTACCATCTTTGGCTCCGCCTCGGTCCCAATGTTGCAACCTTCCATGTCTTATATGCTTGCGGTGATCTTGGGGTTCTTAGCCTTATCATTTTCATCAAACAACTTTTCCAGTGGCACCAACCCCTTTGGAATGATGTTATTTTTTAGTTGAATTATATCCCTTCCTACGATGTGGTTTTGGAAAGGGTCATCGTCACTGCATGCGTCTGCACACTCATCTTCATCACCACAGTATTCCCCCTCAAATTTTGTGTTAGCAAAATCGTCGCTCATGAGGAGGAACCTTTCCAATTGTTTATCATCCTCAAACACCTACCAGTGTTTGATGTTATCGGGTATTGTCGGCCTGTGCTTGACCTCAATTTCATATCTTTTATCTAGAAGAGAGGGGATCTTGAAAACCGAGGCTGAGGTGGCTAATGTGTTAGCGATCTGATTTTGTTCCCTGGGGATAGCGGTCAGGTCATACTCTGAAAATCCTTTGAGGAGATCTAGAGCTAGATTTTTGTAAGCATGTAGTCTAGGATTCTTGGTCTGATACATGCCCTTCACCTGATTTATGATCAGCTCAGAATCTCCACACACTACTATCCTCTGCACACCTAGTTTTTTCAAAACTTGAAGGCCCAAAATTAGCACTTCATACTCAGCCACATTGTTAGTGCATTCAAACGCGAGCTTGTATGAACGCAACTCCATGCTTGCCTTAGGGGGGCTTGCCCATATGATAGCTCCAACTCCCTCTTGGTTGACTGCACCATCGAAACTCATGTCCCACACCCCATCTTCCACGCGGTCTTCTAGTTCGATGTGCTCTATGATTTCCTGTGTGGTTTCATCATCGACTGTCATGGTGTTCGTCGATCCTTCTTCTCCGAAGCTAATATCATTGTAGAAAATAGACGAACCCACTTCGGTTTCGACAGTGTATATAGGACGGTTGTGGGGCTGCATTTTAATTCTCACCATATATTTCAGTAGGACTTCCCTGTACAGTCTTTTGTCATGGCCAAACACAGGAATAGTGGCGTAGGTCATATCCATCTGCAATGTGCCTTTCAGCTTCGCGACCCACTATCTTGAGAGAAACATGTCGAACTTTGCAAGTATGTCTGCAACAACTATGTCCATGACCATTTTATTGGCGGGGATTTGGGTCAACGATACGACCATGTCTTTGATTAGGCCCATACATTTGAATTTCCTTTAATCGAAAGAGAAAAGGTATTTGTACAGTCTGGTGACCTCTAGTCCCATCTCATCCATGACCACCTTTGGCATGAGATTATGTGATGCACCAGAATCAAGCATGGCATTATGCAAGTTCAGATCATGGATCTTCAAACTGACATAAAAAGGGGGAACGTCTTCCTCATCGCTCATTTCTTCGACACGCAGACCAAACAAAATGGTGGGGTGGTCATATCGAATGTTCAGAGTATCAGGGGCCCCTCCTGTTTTTAGTATCTTTATGATTTGTTCCTGATAATCACCCTTTCTAATCAGCTCATTGAATGGGACAGAGATTTTGATTTTTTCCATTTCGTGTTCAAAATTGAAAGGGGGGCAGGCCTTCTCTACCTCTTTTTCACTCGTCTCCCGACCTATCTCCGGGTATTTTTTGGGGATTTCCTTCTTTGACTTCATCTTCTTAGATGCATCCTTGTCTACATTTTCCAGTCTCTATCGGCTTGTGGAGGGTGCGTCCTCTGTAGGCCCCTTCGCGAAGTCTGTTTGTTTTGACTCAACAAGTGCATATTTACTCTGGAGGTTATACTTCTTCTGAAACTGCATGATAGCATTCTGATAACCTTTCTTAAATTCCTATGTCTCTCAATATGGTGCATCATCTGTTTTGAGTATCATGCCATCATCGATTTCTAGTGTGAATTCTTCGGTTTGGCTCATATATCGATCGTGTTCGATTTTTGTCAAGAACACGTGCAGGTTTTTATCATCACAACAGTGCATCTGGTCATCGAAAGATGGTCAAAATCCTCCTCCGCATAGTTGTTATGGAAAGGGGGCCTCGTCTACTGGTCACCTAGGTCCCGCTGCTTGATTTGAGGAAACCAACCCCTTCAGAGATTTTGATTTATGGGTTGCAGGTCGTTTTGTTCTCGCGTAGCAGGCCTGTTTCCCACGGACATTCATTCCATTAACCTTTCCATGGTTTTCATCATCATATCGAGCCTGTGGTCTGAGAACCATGATGTCGACGACTGTGCATCTCCCTAAGGTATTTTTTCACCCCGATTGAACTTCTATTTGATTTTTCCCGACTCCATCATGTTCACTTCGACCTCGACAGCATTACTCATTATGGCATCCAAGTTTTCTGAGCTTCTTTCTCTCAGCAGCAGAGCAAAGTCACTGTCGAACGAATCTTCTTACCGCATTTGCACAGCACCGGGCGGGGGTTTTACTTTGGTAGGTATGGAGTTGTACACTTTTAGAAAATGATCCTAGAACTCTTACATCGTTTCCTCCGGTGCTTTATTCATGTTATTGTATTGCGTCAACAACTGCAAAGGGTTCTTCTTGTCCCCTCATTTATTTAGGAAGGATCTTTCGAATGTCGTGAAGTCCTAAATGTTAGAGGGTGGGAGGGCCTTGAACCACTTTCTTATGTCTCCCAAAAGGCTTTGTGCAAAAATCCTTATCTTTGCATCTACGTAATCTACCTCCTCCAAGTTGACAAAGTCATTAAACTAGTCCAGGTGTTTCTCGGCGGAAACATTTCCCTCGACATCGTAGAGTCTGATTCTTTGGCTATAATTTTGAGGTAAGTAATGTAACTAGGCTGGCAGGATGAGGGGGGTGAATCTAGCATCCATATCACTAGGGGGATTTGTATCTTGGGAGGTGTTATTCGTCGCTAGGGATTGAAATTTTTTTCGGTCGAAAACAGTCTCGTCCAAACTAGTCTCTGACTTAGACCTAAACAAAGTTTGTTCGAAAATGGCATCAAACTCTAGGTCGTCAATGCTCTGCGCACCATCTTTGGGAAAGGATAGACTTATGTCCAAGAAATAGAACGTGTTTGGCTCCTTCTCTCTAGCCTTGCACAAAATATTCTCTGGGTCGTATACGGGCTCAGAGGGGTTCGGGTCAGGATTCGCTCTAGTGTAAAAGGTTTTGGAGCTAGGTTTATTGAATAGTGCTACTTGGGGGGCCACTGGTTTGTTTGGACTGGAGTCTCCAAGGTAAAGGTTTCATCCAATATGGGTATTTGTCCCTTTGTTACCCTTAGGGGTCAAACTGCAACGTTTGTCATTCTCCCGGGAAAAAAAATTTCAACTTCATCCCCGGCAGGGCCCCAGAATGTTAGCACTCTGTAAATCTATTTGGATGATGAACAGACGATGAAGGTAACTTTTTCAACCAACTTTGAGACCCGAAACTAGCCTTTCGGATCTCGAGAGGGCTCTCTCATAAATGGCGTGGTCTCTGCGCGAGATATGGATTTACGAACGATGTCTAGATTTGAAACTGGTGATGAAATGATTCTGGTTATATTGGTACAGGTAAGTAAAACTTGGGCTATGGGGTCGGTCTGAGGAAGAAATGGAGAAAATGACTCAGTGACTGGATTCGAGAAGAAAAGGCTAGGTGAGCGACAGCCTTTAGTGTTAATCGTAAAGTATGGCGGGAGAAAAACAGAGAGAGAAAACTCAAGAGCGTCGTCGTGGACGAATTTTGAGTTAGCTCAAGAGGAAAACGCTTTGTCTAAGTGGCGCGAACAAGGGGCGCAGTACAGCGAATCCATAGGTTTGAAAATTCGTTCCAAAATAGACAATATGGGATATGGAATTAAAGATAACAGGAAAAAACATACGCAGAGAAAGAAACACAATACATCCAACTATCGTAACTAGAATCTTTACATCAAAACACAGGACCTTTTCATTAAGTTTCAGTCAAAAAACACCCAGACTTCTTACAATTTCATGTGTTTCTTAAAATTTCCAACCAACCCTGCTTACATCGAAAAGATGAAATATATAAACAAGGGCATCGCTTGGGCTTCCCTCTATTCTAACTACTAACTCTAGACTAGGAAAAATCGTGCCACATGCGCCAGAAACTCTTCACATGGCACCATCCAAAAAATAGGCAAAATCATGCATGTCTGCTAGTAACCATATTCAGGTTTTTCCACGAGATCATATCGTTGGTCAAGATCCGATGTAGGGAGAAAATGTTTTGTTGTGTCCCTCGATCAGCTATCCTTACGAACAGGTGTCTGCCCAAAACCGGTTGCCTGCAATGTTGGTTTCTCCTCTCGTTACATGCCTATTTGTTGGGAGCTGCGCGCAGCAAATGACTGTTTGATTCCTGTGACCTTTATCAAAATGGTGAGATGTTTTCAAAGGACATGTATCCCTCAAAAACTATTGTGAAGGACAATGTCGCCCATTAAGCTTTCTTTTCTTGTGCGAGGGAGAGAGCCACATAGACTTCTTGTTCAGCTACCTTGTCTTCTCCGGAATACTCTGTGTGCCCTTCTCCTACTAACCTTTGCACTTCCCGTAGCTGGAAAATAATGTTTTGAGCCTCCTTAAGCTTCCTTTTTAGCCACGTCATGTTCCCTCTGTGACTCTATGCAGTTGATGCCTCCGCAGTCTTTGTCGCTAGTTGTTGTTTTAATTCCCTATTTTCTTGATAAAGCTCGGCAATAGCCAACTTTGCCTTCTTCAGCTGTTGAGATGGTGTTTCCTCATTTTTCCCCATGCCTTCTGCCTTCCCTGTTCTGATCCCTCATTTCTAGCTTGATTTCCTGGCAAACTCTTGTTGAATGATGTGCCTGAGCAGTATTTTGGCTACCAGTCCAACGCGCAGTCCTTCTGGGATTAGAGCCTGCGTGACCTCCTCGTTCTTTCTCAGCCTGCCTCTTCTTTGAGGTAGCTGTTGTCTGAAGGAAAATTCTCCCGCCGTCTCCCCCTTCTGTATGAATTTCTCTGTCTCGGTCGTCTCACGTCTTAAAATGGTCTCTTTTATAGGTGAAAAAATGGTTCCTTCTAAGTTTCTAGGAATGTTTGTCGCAGGCGCAAAAGAATTCCAATCTCTCTGATGTTCAGACTTTGCAGTTCTTCCGCTCCACGTGCCCTTTCCTGTACTTTGAGAAAACACCATGGCATGACCAAGGTATAATCTACGCGTAAATGTTTTGAACAAATGTATCGAGGAACAGCTATGAACCAATTGGATTGGCAAAAGGGAACTGTGACAAACAACTTAGGCTAGGTTCTATGACTGGAGAAACACGTCAAGCATCTGAGATTTATAGCAAATTAGCCCAGAGAGGAGAAACTGCTAGACATTAATGAATTTATGGTGAGGAGAAGTTTCAAGTTGACCCTCAGGTTGTTCATGGAAAATCCATGCATGTGGAATGGAGGTGATATGATTTTCTGTGTAGGCATAATACGAATGCTGCAATTCTTCATTCCTTAGGCCTTCATAATAAACTGATAATAATTGTGGTACTTGTCTATGCGACCTTTATTTAAACATTTGACTCGAAAGGGGTACGTAGAAGTTGGTTTCTTAACGAGATTCTACCTTTGAGAAAAGAGAAGCCCGTACCACGTATATAGTTTTCGACTCTGACAATCTTTCCCATTTCCAAGGGCCAACCATCCATTTGTTGACTTCAGCATCACGGTATTATGTACCTGACTTCACATGTTTGGGTGCATGGATCACTACGTGACTCGAAATCGGCTCTAAAAGGAAAGAAAGTTGGCGATGCTAACACTAGTAATGAACTAGTGTTACATCTTGATTGACTAATTGTTTCTATCATTAATGGTTTTATAGTTTGTACAAGCAAATAGGTATTTGTCAAATCTATCTTCATTGAGTGAGGGAATTTCAAGTAAAATAGAGGAAATTGAGACATCTAGTAGGTCTAACAGGCAGAGATCAACTAGAGGTGAGAAGATCAGAAGAAAATTCCATAAATGCATGGATTTTTTTCTTGTGAAAGGGGGATCATGTTCTTATGATCATGAGAGCATAGACGACATCGAGGTGCCCTTGAGGTACAAACATATAGTGAAATAATGGGTACCCAAGGATCTTCCTAAAATAAACATTGATTTTTGTGTAAACAAAAGGATATATCGGATTGTTCCATCGTCATTAGATGGTTTGGGGATATTTTCCATGGATGGCATAAAGTTCTGTTACGATGGATTAATTGAATTGATGGAGTACGTCGGACCCTTTTATATCTACAAAGATTGGATACGAATAGTCCAATATACAAAAAGTATGCGAAGATATGGCTTGGCTACAAATTATATATAGCTAAAAACCATTGATCAAAATAAAGGAGCAACTATCTACATTGACAGAAGGCCAAAAGCAACGGGGAATATTGCAGGGTTTATAAATAGTACATGACCCATGACCACAAATAAGAGACCCAATTGCATATTTGAGGGGTGTGAAGGAAACTGTGTATTTGTATGTGCAATAAAATCAATAGTTGCAGGGGAAGAGATATTGATTGATTACAATTTGAATCGAATAGATAAATATGTTGTTATTATGGGGGCGGTACGTATACTAATTTACCCAACCTATAAGCAATGATTTTCATTATGTTCTATTTTTGTTATAAACATTTGAATTTCTCATAAATTTGAATTTATTTCTTATGATAATGATCACGATTCTAATTTTACTGTAATGTGGAAGGATGATCATGGTAAATCAATAGCGGCCTCAGAATAGGTAAATGAACAACAATGTTTGAATTGCATTTAATGTGCATTTCATTTATGTGGCGATCAATTATTTTATTTGTTTACATAACTGAATTATCATTTATTTTGTCAAATATGTAGTCGACGGGACATGATGTTGATGATGATTCACTCGTCGAAAGGAATTTGTATGAATCCCCCGACCCTATGATTTTAATAAGTAAAATGATCAATAAAAGAAACAAGGAACTAGCTCACTTGTGAAATATTATAGAAAAAACTTTTGAGGTCGAAGAAAGGATCAGAGAAGTTATAACAAGGCTTAATACATATAAGGTAATAACCATAATTTCAAGTTGTTTTATCTTTATGTCATAAGATCAATTATGAAAGTTTGATTTTAAACTTTTACATTATATAAACGAAAAAATGTTTTCTTTCTTATATAGAGATTTTTGGAAACTTTTGACACTGACATGCATGGTTTCGGTAGTAGTGATGATGCACAGATGCCACAAGGTCCTAACTTAGGCCTTCATGTAGCTTTTAGGATGCAGTTATTCAGATCTCCGCCTTCCACACCATTAGGTGGGAGCCACGACACACCCACCGAATAAACAACCACACAAGTAGGCTCTGGAGGTGGTGAAGGAGATGAGGCCGATGATTTGACAAACTATATGGTTTCTTTTCCTAAAGCAAGATGTGTGACCAGCACAGGGACCCTTAAGGGCACCTTTATTGTCAACGAGGAAGGGCTTCCATTAAAGCAGGTTAAATTCCCAGGTAATTTTTAAAATTTTATTTTTTTCATGTTCCCTATGTAGACAAATATAAATCATATAAATTATTATTTTTAAATTAATAATCATATAATCATTTTGTATGTAGGGAACAACGATTTTTATAGGTCCTTGGGGAATATGTCTTTGCTAATTTTTGGGCCCACCAAACAGGAGAGGTGGAATTCCCAGAATTCCAACCTCAAAAAGAATTGATGGATTATCTAGAAAACCTTTTTGGTGTAGATACTTGTAATAAGACCTTGGCCACGGCCGCAATTGGACAATATTTAAAATATACGCGAGATGTTGGATTACTGAGAAAGGGGGTGAATCAGTAATAGCGTAATTATAATCCTTTTTCTTCAAATGTTATATCAATGTAGAATTATTATCCAATAATGAGCGGTAAGAAATAAACAATCACACACATACATAGTACACCAATGTTTTACGTGGAAACCCAAATCGAGAGAAAACCACACAATGCTTTTTCTTATATGTCTTGAAAAATTACATTCATTGGAAGCACCATCTTCCTTTGTTTTCCA
>SNQJ01S0002945.1:333939-365351 GCA_010110895.2 Picea sitchensis | reverse complement strand
CAAAGCGTCTTCCTGTGAGGGCTTTCACCATAAGGGGACCACTTTGGATTTCATCCATATTTACTTCTTATCAACCATGACAAAACAACAATGAGTCATATTTACATCAAACAATATTGGGTCCATTACCCAAACCTTTGTGCCATGGGGCTTTCTTCAAGGGTTGACATCAATGACAACCAACCTTAATCAACACGAGAAACATATAGGAAGCACTTGAAACAAAATGATAGGTATGATCATCCTATGATGATTTTGGAGAGGGAGTGGAAGGCCCTCATTGAGGATGCAAAAGAGAAGAAATTGACAGATGAAGGAAAAACACCCTCTGGTCCCAAAAGGTAAATTACAATTTCAATTGAATACCTTCAATTTTTTTAGATGAAAATAAACCTGTGGTATATATTAACATACTTTAAACTTTTGATGATAGGTTGATTGACACGTCAAAGGCCACAAAATCAAGGCTTTCCAAATGTGGACAGCATAGGCTAGGCCAGGGAGGCTACTTGAAATTGCAATCACGAATTGTAAGTACCTAAATATCTTATTTGTATCGCCTTAAAACTTTTAGTTAATTCCAACGAATAACATAAAAAATGCATACTCTTATGCAATGCAGGGTGACGAGTTTGGTATTGAAATCACGGAGGAAGACCTCAATCTTGGTTATAAGTACGGCTATAAAGCGATAGTTGAACATCGAAAAATCTTGGGGAAGATACCAAGAACCACTTTGCAGGATAAGGTAAATAAAATTCAATCCACATTAACCTTTATTATTAAAAGAATATAGTCATGTTGGATATTATTAATATTTACAACTTTGTTTTAATCAGGGGAGTAGCACTGTCAACGAACGCACTAGTCCTATTGGAGAGTAGTGCGTTGATAGAAGTTTGCAACCAGAAGATTATTTTGATCCCATTCAGTCCCAATTTTCCATGAAGGCGCAGTTGCACGATGGTGCTACAACCGAGTTGGCACATGATGGAAATATGGTTGTATTTTAATCATATACTTAATAATTTTGTAGTTATACATTACTTCTATTTTTTTTTACTTATACATTTATGATTGTCCTTATAAATGTTTTGGTCTCAATGGCAGAGAATGTTGTACTTGAGGCTCGTACAGTTGAAGAGGAGCACACAGGGGAAACCGTTCCAATGGTGTCGACCAGTGCACTAGGTAAATAATTACATTGCATGTGTTTTTTTTTAATATTACTGAACTAGTTCAATGATATTTAAAAACTGTCCATTTAAATTTTGTATTTTTTTATTTTGTAGGTGATGCCTCATCACAGCGACCTCCATTACACCGTGAGTACCCCGCGACTAGGTGTGCTCTGCATGATAGGACGCAATCACAATCAGATTTTGAAGAGCACCCGGAGAACGAAGATGTGGATATTGATGAAATTATTAGGAACTATAGGGCTAAGAAGAAGAGGCCAGCTAAAAGTATTAAATGATGATGTACATGAATATTTTAATATTTTAATATATTTGTTTTGCTGTAAATATTTCAATAGATTTATATGCTGGGTATTGGGGAATTGAGAGTGATGTGAGGGGGGGAGGGGCCATAAGATATTTCACCATCACGTGGTCGGCCCTTTTCAGTAGAGAATAATTTATTGGAGTCATTTAATCTTGGAGAAAACCTCCCTCGATCCAACAGAGAAACAACAAAGTCAATGTTGACTTCGTTGTTGCTACTTCAAATCAAGGGAGGCAGTTTGATCAAATATTAGACGTGTGACTCCAATAAAGTATTCTTGAAACCAAGAGGAGCTCATTCAGGTATGTTCTAACACTCTCGTAAAAATTCATATTAGAGTAAATAATGTGTTGCAAATATTACTTGTATTGATTTTTTAGATATTTATGGGCGTTGAATGATTTTGGCAGGTACTTTAAGATCTTTCTTTGTCGATTGAGTGAAGCTCAAGACTAACAGAGGGCCATACAACTGAAGATAAACATGTGGGGCCAACCATTCCAACTTTATTGTCGACCAGTTCATCAGATCAGCTGTGATTGCTCCTTTCAGCATATAATTTTATATAGCCATCAATTCTATTTATTTTAATTTAGATCTGTTTATTTATTTTTAAATATAAAATAGCTAAAAATGTGTGTAGTGAATAAATGGAGCATCCTTGGCACCTACAAGTGTCAAATTGGTTAATATGGATCTATTACCAAAGATAGTAGATATGCATTAGAAGTTGTGTATTGGGAATAGTAGGGGGGTTGGCATGGCTTGAGAACATTGTTAATTACAAATTACTAAGGAATGACTGTAGAAAATAAAATATTTGGAGAAATCAATTCACAGCTTGCAAAGTTAAAACATCATGGCCTTCTACTCAATTCTGATTTCTTTATGTGTTACTTGTCTTCCTCTAATGTGCATGGAATGGAAAGCTACTGCAATTTTCCTCTCCTTTTGATGAAAACAACTGAGACACAGTCGTCTTCTCAATCATTTTGCTAGTTATTATGCACTCCAAAATTGTGAGGTAGCTACTATTGTAGTGCAAAAACCATTGTTCATGCGAGGCGGGTTTTGTACAAATTTTCTTCTTAACAATTTTATTTTCCTCTTCTCATGGTTTCATTTTTTTTTATGCGTAAGGCACAGAACGGATATAGGTTTTCTTCTTTTTTTTCCTTGTTCTTCTCTTTCACCAAATACTGAGAATGACTAAGACCAAGTTCTAATATTGTCTCAATGTTTTATAGAATTCTCTTTTCCAAAAGTAAGTTTGTAATCTGTGTGCAAGTTTTATATGTTTCTTTAGAGTTGGTCATGCCCATAATAATTGTTGGAGAATGATATGGTTGTGTAGAACCTAGGTGAAGATATAGGGCATTGGAAAAAAAAAATAGATCCTGGGATAAAGATGCTAAGAATTCAAGATTGTGGTATGTTTACAATCCAACATGATTCACACCTCGATTCCAAAAAATGATATGGATTCAAGTAGGCGAGATGAGAAACCCAAGGCTTTTCACATTATATGCATTATGATTATACTTGAGAAAATAGGAGAGAGAATAGAAGACTTATATTGACATTCTCACAATGGATGTTAACATTGGAGGCCAATACTTATGGTGAGCCTCTTGCACAATTAAAATGAATTACCAACAAACTACACAGAAGACTTAACAACATTAATAGGTTAACCACTAATATGCCCCTAACGAAAATATCAGAAGATTATATATGATGACTAATGATTTACATGAAATGCCCATAGTACAACTAACATAAGATGTTATCATGTCACTAACATACAATATCATCATGTACTCATCAAAACATGTCCTTCAAGCCATTTTCTTCACCAACTAAAGAAGAATGTTACCCTTAGCAGAAGAGGTACTATCTTGAAATTATTTACCATCCATTCACCTAGGAGCATACCAAAAACACTTAACCTACTTAATGGATTTTGATGATGACTCCACAAACAATATTTGGTAAGCCATAGGGTGACTTTAAACTAGTTGGTGATGGGGAGGAGACTTAATTCAACCACAATATCTATGCCACTTTTGATGAACTCAACCAACTTTTCAATTTTTGTTTATCACTTAGTATCTTGTTTGTCATACCTTCAACTTATGTACAATATATTTTTTTGAAATTATTCAAGAAACATGCCCAAGATACTGGATTGCATAAAACAAACATTCTTCAGCTTAGATGTCATGTTTGAGAGGTATCTCTTTCCACAAAATCACACAGGACTTCCACCTGGCCTTGTCCCTTTGAAATCATGTCATTCAGCCTAATTCAGGTAAGGCAGACCACATCAAGAATGGGTTCTTGGTGGACAACTTAATATTCCATCAACCATTAACCTCACAAGTGAACCAATCCACGTTGGCATAAGTACAATATTTGAATTTTCGCTTCCTCTACTCAGATGTTGGATTGCTAACCTTAACAATGCCTTGTAGATTTACATGTAATAATATCATTTCCTATCATATTATACTTATTGTTGATCCTTTTTGCTCATTTATAGATACTAATATTTCATTTTTCACTCTTTCATTCTCCTTCTAAAATTTGCATGATCTACTTCCAGATCTTGTACTTCATCTGAACATTCAGGACTACATACATGTCCATATTCTTGTACATACTAAAAACTACATAAATTCATCATGTTATTCTTGAATATTAACATTAGTAACAGAGGCACATGTATTCAATATATTTAGGGAAATAAAAGGCATGGTAATACAGTATACTTATCGGTGGAAAATCACTGGTTTGTAGCGTTATGAGTGAAAAATAGTCAACAAATGCTACAAACACCTGTAGAAGACAATTTGGACTAAAATACTTGAATATTTGATTGGATTTTGACCTGGAGGCTGCCATATTTGTTGCTTCTGAACCAAAAGTGCTACTTCCAACTGTTTGCAATGATACTAATCAGGCTTCATATCATTACCTTCTTACTTAGCCTTCTATGTCACTATGTTCACATGGTTCAAAGATATTTGAGGCATAAGTGTAGACATCTATGCTAGTGATATATACAGAACTTTGGTATCATCTTACTGTTGGAGAGGGTTTGATACCCGAATCTTCACATGCAAACTTTCATTCTCTTTAGGAAAGAACAAAGCATAAGAAAAATGGATATGGCCAAGCTCCTGTAGATCACTTTGACTGATGTTGGTTGTAGGATTTTCTCTTATCAATGTTGTGATAACCATATTCATCAACCTATGAACATATAAAAGACACATAATTTGGCTAGACTTCTTGGACCTTTTGGAATATGCATCACGACCATTCACTTCAGTCTTCCTGATATAAATATTTTCACGTGGATAGAGGCATGGTAACCTTATGGGCCCTTTTCTGCATCCATCAATCAGTAAAGCAAGGTATGTGCTCATTTTTGTTGATGATTTCTCATGCTTCACATGGAATTTCTTTCTCAAGAAAAAATCAGAGGTCTTTCAACACCTCAAAGATTTCAAATCCCTTGTTGACACAAAGTCAGGAAAGAAGATAAAATTCCTTCGAACAGATAATGGGGGGGAGTATGTCAATCATGAGATACATAATATTTATCTTGAGGCTGAGATTCAGTTGTAGCAAACGGTTTCCTATACTCTGAAGCAAAATAGAGTTGTTGAGCGGAAAAAAAAACTTTGAAAGAGATGGCATCTTGCATGCTACATGAAAAGTCATTTCCACAGAGAGTATGGGTTGAAGCACTTAATTGTAAAAAATACATCCAAAATAGATATCCCCATAGATGTGTCAAGGATAAGACCCCCTACGAGGCTTGGTGTGGCCTCAAGTTGGAAGTGACCCACTTCTGCATATTTGGTTCTCGTGCATGGGCCAGGATTCCCTCTGAGAAGAGGAAGGAACTTGATCCACAGAGAACAGAGTGTATCTTTGTTTCATACCCCGATGGTGTGAAGGGATACAGACTCATTGATCTTTCCTCGGACCAGATCACCATTTAGCGTAGTGTCCAATTCAAGAAAAGTGTCTCGCATGTACCTCAGCAGCCGCATGCAGACACGTTTTTTTTCTTCCACATGTTAGGTATGATAAGCATGCACATGCCAAATATTATTCAGATGATATTTTTGATTTAGAGGATTCATATGATTTATATATCGATTAAGTATAGTCAGATGTAGACTTAGTGCATGCATATGCATTTGTAGAGCCAGAGCTAGAGTCGAGGCCCAAATGATCCAAGACTACTCTTCAGGATGCAGGAGATCTTGTTGGGGATCCAGCTGATACGAGGAGGACTCGATCAAATTTATAGGAGCCTCTTCTTGCACTCACTGTCACTGAACTGATGCCACCCAGGCATATTTTCTTGGTTCAGTATTCATATCCACAGTCCTATGGCGAGGCTGTCATAAATCCCTTTTGGGAATCTTCCATGTAGGAGGATTACAACTCCCTCCTCTAGAACTAGACTTGGGATCTGGTTCCTCTTCCTATAGGAAGGAAACTTGTCAGGTGCATATGGGTCTACAGGACCAAAAGCATAGTGGATGAACAGGTTAGAAGATATAAAGCCAGTCTAGTTTCTAAAGGATTTTAGCAGGTGCACGGTATGGACTATGATGAGACCTTCACTCCAGTAGCGAATATGGATTTCATACGTTTGGCACTTTCCATTGTGGAATCCAAAGTATGGGAATTCCATCAGATGGATGTGAAGAATGCATTTCTTCATGGAGATCTCTCTGAGGATATCTATATGGAGCAGCCCCAGGGATTTATGCAGGATTCATCTTTGGTATGTCGACTGAAGAAGTATCTTTATGGACTCAATCAGGCCCTGAGGGCATGGTATTGCAAGATGGAATCCTAACTGTTTTCACATAACTTTGTACATTGTAAGTCAGACCCAAATGTTTACATGCTCAAGATGGTTGATTCACTTTTACTCCTAGTTATGTATGTTGATGATTTTTTCATCATCGGTTGCTCGAATTCGATGATTTTTGCAGTTAAGAGGATTCATCATGATAGGTTCTTGATGATGGACATGGGTCCACTACATATCTTCCTTGGACTCATTATCATTCAGGATGCATCACGCATCAAACTGTCTCAGTACAAGTATTCATGAGATCTCCTTGAGAGATTTCACATGACACACTGCAAGTTTGCCTCGAATCCTTTCCTAACAGGAGTCAAACTTGAGTATGGTGGGGACACTCCACTAGTGGAAAACACACTATACAGGCAGCTAGTGGGGATCTTGTTGTATATCACACACTCCATACCATACCTCTCATATGCAGTTAGATCAGTCTTCAGGTTCATGGAAGAGTCGCATGAGATACATTGGAAGGATGCAAAGTGTATCCTTCAATACATAAAGGGAACCATCAACTTTGGGATTCATTATGCAGAAGAATATACATTGGACCTCATCAGGTTCACTAATTTTGACTGGGCTGGAAATAACATTGATCGCAATTCCACATATGGTTACTCACTCAGTCTAGGTTTCGGGCCCATCTGTTGGTCGAGCAAGAAGCAGGTTATTCTTGATCTATATTTAGCTGAGGAAGCGTACAGAGAGGTAGTCAACATAACCATTCAGGATATGTAGCTATAGAATTTTCTCACTGAGTTGGGAATTTAGTTTAATTGGTCGATCGTCATCTGGTGTGATAACCAGAGCACTCTGAATTTCTGCAAAGACCTAGTTCAGAGGCAGCGAATGAAGCACATCGAGATCCACATGCACTACGTATGAGACTTAGTACATGGGGGGATCATCGACCTGCAGTTTTTTCCTTTAGCAGAACAGAATGCAGACATATTTAGAATGACCTTCACTGAGCAGAAGTTCCATTCTTTACGCAGTCGTCTTGGAGTGAAGGACACGGTTTCCTAGCAATTGTTATTTATTTTGTTTTTACATACATTGTACTTTGAGGGGGGGGGGGTCCCATGAGGTTTTTTGTCTTTCCTCATTTATTTCAATGTATCTTTTGTATTTGGGTACCTAACAGGGCCTCATTGTTGGGACCCATTCTTTATTTTCACCATAGTGATGTTCAGGGGGGGTGTTAGAGATACTTCACACACACCTAGGAATTATTTTTCCTAAGGTTTTACCTATGTTTACTGGTCATTATTTATTCTCCTATAACCTAGGGATAATATTCCTCTAGAAGAATATTCTCTTCAGTTCACACTTCAATTTGATCAGTTGAGTGGAATCTATATGCCACATTGGGATCATCACCATGCAGCATTGAGATCATCACCAGCTAATGTGGATTGTCACTTGGATTTCACCAAACTAGTGCATTATTCATGATTATGTGATCTCCTCCTCACTTCACTTTGTTTCATTTAGTTAACTAAAGACTGAGAGACTAGTTAGCATAGACTAGGTGGCAGTTAACTCCTATAACTTCCTGAGAGACTAGTTAACTTAGACTAGGTGGTAGTAAACTCCCATAATTGTTGGTGTGTTTCTAGATCACTCTATACCACCACTACGGTGCATTATTTATCCTCCAGTGTGCATTAGTTGAGTTATACAGAGTATTTCATGTGTAAATTACCATTCATTCATTTGGTTAATGAGAATTCTTCCATTCTTTCTCTCATGTTTCTCTCTTTTCTCATATTTTCTCTACAAACTATGTATTTCATTTGCTAGCTAGATCTTATCTGTGTAGGTTAATCCACATTTACACTGATGAAGGTCGAGGCAATACTTCTATTGCCTCCCCCGCACAATATGCGTCGGACTTAGGGTTTACAGGGGAAACCTAACTTCATGCGTCGCTTTATAGCCAATCTGCCAACATCACTAAGGGTTTCATGCATATCTTGGAAAAGGACACTCTATTTATATGGGATGAGAGAGCCCATGAGTCCTTTGATTCCCTTAAGAAATCCCTAGTGTCGACACCTCTGTTGAGTTCTCCAAACTATAGTAGATATATCATGCTTTTTATAGCCACGTCCAAAGGGATGGTTGGTATGGTTCTCATTCAGGAGGATGACAATATCCATGATCATGTTATCTATTATCTTAGTCAGAATCTAATCGGTCCTGAACTTAAGTATTCTCACATGGAAAAACTAGCTTTAGCAGTCGTGCATGCGGTTCAAAGCTTGCGCCACTATATATTACTTTGAAAGACTACCTTGGTCACCGACATCAATCCATTTCAAAATGTCCTAAAAAGGTGTATCATAGGGGGGAAATACAACAAATGGCTTTTGATTTTTTAGGAGTTTGATCTCGATTTTGTAAAATCTAAGAAATCTCTAGTCTTTGCAGAATTAATGTCAGACTTCCCTAGAAAGGATGAGGATACCATTTTTGATGAATCATTTGTTGATGAGATAATTTTCCTTATCTCATGTTCAGACCCCTGGTATGGAGATATTATGATATATCTTCAAAATCTGAAGCTTCCCCAACATCTTTCGAGGGACGACCGATGATGTGTCTGCCATCAAGCCAAAAACTACCTCAATATATGTGACACCTTATATCGCGGAGGGGTGGATTATATTATGCATCATTGTTTTACTCATAAATAAGTTGAATCCGTACTCAATGACTATCATAGTGGGGCATGTGGTGGTCATTTATCTGGGCTTGTGAAATCCCAAAACAAATTGCGAGTTGGCTATTTTTGGCTGTCAAATTTTAAAGATTGTGTAGAAGTGAGCATGAAGTGTCACCCTTTCCAGGTGTTTTCTTGTAATATGTGCTTCAACCCTGCCCCTCTTCACCTAATAATTATCGTTGGTCCCTTCACCAAGTGGGGGGTGGATTTCATGGATTATGACCCAACCTTGGCTGGGGGGGCACCATCACATTATCGTGGTCATGGAATATTTTACCAAGTGGGATGAGGCCATGTCTACAATTAAATTTCATGGTGAGACTACATTACACTTTGTATTCAATCAAATAATAGCTCATTTTGGAATTCCAAAGGAGAGTGTCACTGACCATGGCAACCACTTTCAGAACACAATGATGACAAAGTTGGAATCAAAACTGGGTTTCAAGCAAGATCATTCGTCGTCATAGTATCCCCAAGAAAATGGCCAAGTGGAGGTCGTGAATAAATCTCTAAAATCCATTTTGCAAAAAACTATCAGGAAGAGTAAATCTGACTAACACGTGATGTTATACCTTGCTCTATGGGAATATTGAACCACGGTAAATACTTCCACTAGTTTTTCACCATTCCAATTGATTCACAGAGTGGATTTGGTTCTCTCCATTGAATGTGAGATTCCTTCTCTTAAGTTAGCAGTTGAGATCCTACCTAACACGAATGATCTTGAAGAACACCTTGTACACTTAGATAAAATTGATGAGTAGCATCGATATGCTACCATAGTCATCGAGGAGAATAAGAGACGTGTTAAGTTCCAGTATGATAAATATGTCCATCCCCAGCAATATGTTGAGGGTGACTTGGTCCTTCTTTACGACCAAGCTAAAGAATTGTTAGGGGCAGGAAAATTCAATCCCATGTGGCACAGTCCTTATATCGCGAGACATGTCCTCAAAAATGGAGCCTATGAGTTAGAGTATTATGAAGGGAACATGTTGAAAGAGCCCATAAATGGGCTCTATCTCAAAAATTATTATGCTTGAGCCCTCCAACTCAAGCATGAGCTTTGTATATTATTGTACTTTAGAGTAGATATTTTTCTTTTTGTTCTTTTGTGTCACTAGTTTTCTTATTGAGTTTCCCCTTGGTTCGAAGATTTCAAAAGAATCATTGATGTTCTTAGGATTCATAGATGGTGTTAGACATCATACTCAGAATGTATCTTTTGTCGCTTGGATTATCTATTCGCCCGAGGGATAACTAGTGTCTTCAAAAGGCGTTTGTCTGGAGCCATCGACGAACAATGTGGCTGAGTATAGTGTCATTATTGAGCTATTACACAATGTCATTTTGTGTGGTGTTCGATCTTTATAGGTTTGCCTAGATTTCCAGTTGGTTGTGTCTCATCTGAATGGCAGGTATCGGGTTATGGATCCTATGCTACTCCGACGATTCCTTTGAGTACGACTTTTGGAACGATATTTTGATTTCATTACTTATAACCATATCTCTAGAAGTTCTAATCAAGTATATAATGCATACGCTAATTATGTTTTAGATTGGAATTTGTCACATAATTAAGTAAAGGAAACATACATTTATACATTCATCCATTCAAAAATATATAAATAAATTCGAAGACCAAATTTTTTTGTATTTCATTCATCAAGTTCAAAAAATATGGTATCATAGTACAAAATTGAGCTTTTATCCTTCAAAATATATATATATATATATGGTCGGTACATCAAATGACCATGGCATATAATCTTGAGGTCTCGGGTGCGTATCATGGTAGCACACTATAACATTAGTGAGATTTTGAAAGAGTCTCACCCAAGCACAGGTTACACATACAACATGCCTCTGCATAGCCTGGGCAAAGTCCTCGACCTGGACCATAGGTATCATGTGCATTAGACGTGCTAGGTTTCCATGCATGTTCTGAAGAAATTTCTCTACTTATCCACCATTCATATCCTCCCCTCGACCCCTACGTCGATGTCATGGGTATCCATCTGGTATTCATGGACCTACATCTGCATAAGATATTTAAATGTTAATATATGATGCCATACCAAAAATATTTGTGTTTTTGTTTTGAATTTATCAAATAAAAAAAAAATAAAAAAAAAATATACAAAAAAAAATATATACCAATCTCCCCAGAGGTAGTTCCTAATGGTAATGGAATGTTGTGATCCCCTCGGTATTCAATCCCCTCATAGGGATAGTCATCGATGGAAATGATCTTTCATCACCACCAGTGAAAAAAAACATCATTATAAGGGGTGGCACCCTACCACCTCCCAACCGCCTCATCACTTTGGTCCAGTGGGTCATGGATAGATCACGTAGACTGTGTGGAGGAACTTCTACTCTGGGACTGAGGGTTGGAACCCTCTCAATTAAAAATCTACATAAGATAGATGAAAACCCAAAGTTTATCATCCTTCCAAGTTTGTAGTCAGTAGGCTGGCTCTTCATGTTGGCCAATAGCGAAGTTCTACAATCATAAATTGTGGGTCTCAAGCACTCCACAGAATAAAACATAATTGGCCTTGATGCTTGATTTAAGGAATTTGATCTAGATATCTGTGTAAGCACCAGAATGATAATATTTAAAATCAAGCTCTCAATCTCCCTAATAGGTAGTTGGCTCCCTACTTTCTGTGTATTTGTGACGCAGTAGGTGGATATGTACTCCTCTATGTTCATACCACCCCCAGCCCCTTGGGCCCTAAGGTTTACCATATCACCTCAATGAGAAAATCATGTGATTAAATAGATGTCATCCACCTCAATTCTCTTTTTTTTCCCATCAATATTGATGGCCTCGGCCTCCATATCCCAGTAATTTATCATGGTTTGAAGCAATTTCGCTTGTGCCCTCATTCCTTTTATATCCCAAAATTTATGAATCCCACATAGTTGTAATTATTTTTGGGCCCTCATATCACCTTCCACTATCTCATCGACATCCTCATGTTCCCTCTCTCTCCATTAAATCACCTTCCTGCAAAGGAAATTCAGAATTTTGAGTCATTTTTTATAAAAACAAATCATGCACAGACTTGTACATGGGAAACAGTTTAAGAAGTCGTGTATAGGGATCGATATATGCGGGAACGCATTGCTTCTCCCATGTACATTAGGTCATGTACGTGGACCGATGAAATTTATCCCACATACACCAAGTTTTCCATCATGTGGCCTCAAAATATTTAAAAACATGCATGAAATCAAAAATTTAAACCATTGAAATGGAAGAGTAGGGAATGAATACTTACTTGGTCCATACGGTTTTTTATTTTGTTGACTATAGCTCCCGGAATAGTCACTGGAATATCATGGGTGAAATAAGCTCCAAAGCACTGTAGAGGTAAAAAAATCAAAATGACATAGTAAAGATCATTGTTTTTATTATTTATAGAAAAAATTTACCCACTTTATATAGTTTTTTCCATGTATTTCCTATTTTTGAAAACATATGGACTAATTATGCAGTGTAAGACTTGGTTTGAGGCATTTTTTTCAGGTTATGATGGATTTTCAGTGTTCCTTGGCCCATTTGTGCCTCTGATAGGT
This sequence comes from Picea sitchensis, assembly GCA_010110895.2. NCBI lineage: Eukaryota > Viridiplantae > Streptophyta > Pinopsida > Pinales > Pinaceae > Picea > Picea sitchensis. Next base: position 352,629 of record SNQJ01S0002945.1, on the reverse strand, counting down.
ATATATCATCACTAGAATATAGGATAGGTTTTCACCTCGCTTTTCATTTTTGCATCATCCTATGACCACGATTCATATGCCCTAGGTACGAAGCCATTTTTTAGTGACACAGAACCTCCTTGTTGTTACTAGAAGTGTCCTTATTAAATGGTATAGACTTACTAAACATGGGTGCCCTAATTAGAACCCTTTTTCCATTTGGTTCCCATGCAGAAGTTACTCCATAGGTCTAGGAGTCCCTTATAGTCCTGCTATGACATTTCGTTGAAACCTCATATTTCGCCTCAATCTACTATTCTAGTTATTACCCACGGGGCTCCCACAAATGTTGAGTTGTAAATGCATTTCATTATCCTGCTTGCATTATTGACCTCAATGTCAAATCCCACTTTCTCATTATAATCCCATTGCCCCAGCATTTCTCAACATTCTCCAAGAAGTTCCTTTCATATATCCTTTGCAGCTTGACACCCCTTACCCCTAGAGGAAACATTCCCCTGAGTGTATGTATCCTACATACATTCCCTTGCATCAAGTATAGGTATGTTCTACTACATGGAACTAGTTTTCTTGTTCGCGACACTTGTTTCCTCTCTTGTATCATGACATTCTTTTACCTCTTTTTCAGGATTTAATAATGTGAAAAACACAAAAAAAAATCAAAAGAAAGAAGGGTGGGAAAAGAGTGTTATCTTTTATCGGCAACAGTCGTGTCTCCTTTGAATAGAGCATAAATGTTTTGCGTCCATTCATCAAAGGTTTGGGTTTAGTATGGCCTTAGGAAGTTGAACTCGTCACTCGGAGTTTACTTCGCCAACTGGTTATCCTTCCAATCCCTATGGAGAGTTTTTCGATGCCTCCTATGTGAAAGATTTTTGTCAATGTTTATTCTTGAGTCTATGCTACCTGAGTTATCGATCTGTATCATGCTCTTGTTCAAAGGAATTCTAAACTTGTTTTGGCCATTCCTCAGAATTCTTGACTTTGCATGTCATCCATCCCTTTACAAGTGAATCTCATAATCACATGAATTTGTTTTCCTACCTGGCACCCTGGGACTACTTTCATCATCGGTAGGCGACCTTGAACCTAGTAGATGACATCTCTTCATTGGTTGTTGACTGGGTGGTTTCCCTTGTGTTCGATGGAAATAAATCCATTCACACATTGGGATTCATGCAGTGTCTTGGATTCCATTAGACCCTATTGGTGGTTTCCTCACCTTTGTCGACAGTTTTCATTATTGGTTGTTATTCAGAGGGTCTCTTTCATGTACTACTTTCATCTAGTGCATGTGAGATATGCACATGGTCATTGGTTTGCGCATATCATGTTCGTCTGAGTTCTTCCTAATCATCAAGTATTTCCTTGTACCTCGCACTAAATGATGGGGAATACCCTAATTCCCTCCTTTCAGCAGATCTCATTCCATAGACTTCATCTCAGCTATTATGGAATCAATATCTAGAGTCATAAGAGTACCTAGAGGCTTGCAGTCATCAGTGTCAGGTTCTCTCGCCATCGACAGTTGGGAATACATTAATGTCTCATGCTTGATGGATTCTTCAAGTGTTCAACCTCAACACCTTTATTCACACTTGTTGAATGTAATCAATGCCTTGAAGCCTACTTTCATCATCAGTGGGTTGTCTCACATTTTTTAACAGTATACCTCAATGACTGATAATCAAACAAAGTCTCATTGTGTTCGACTTCAACTACTGTATTCACACGATGTGAACTTGCACCATCTGCAACTAGTGTAGAAGACATCATACTCATAGTAGAAGCACCTAATACATGTTGTTGTCTTGCATCACACCGGTCCTATATGACTTCAGTTATCATGGAATATCAGATTGTACTTCATTGTGTGTAGATATATGCAATTGATTTTGAGACTGGACTCCATGGTGTTTTATCCATGCCTATGACCACCTATGGCATATGTCTACTTTGTATTGCCTATTCATGTCCATGAAAAATTATCTTCTATATACGCACATGGATTTACATTGTACTTCATATTGGCACCCATGTGTACAAAGTCAATATGTATAGTAGTATTTTGATGGGTGACTAGTTCCTCTAGCTGGGTCCTCACTACTCCACTTCTGGAAATTGTAATGTATTTCAGTCATCGTGATTGCTCCTCTGAACTCACACATTAGGGGGCATATGTTATAGAAATTATTTCCACACCCTATGCATCATGCTTTGATGGCCTACCCTTTCCCTCTGCAAACTCGATTTCCCCATTTTTCTCATTCAAAAGTCAAAAACTCAAATTTTTGTACATATATGTGGGGTACAGTTATACAACATGCGTATATGCAAGTTTCTCCATTATAGCCCACGTACATTGGGTTTCGTTCTCAAAATTAAAAATATTTCATATTTTCCATGCCAAGTTGTGGGATCCATGATCCTTGGCCTTTCATACGCTGGAAACACTCCAATTCGACCCTTCAATTCCCTTTGAAGGCTATAAATTGAGCCATATACAAGCCTTGAAGAAGAGAAAAAAAGTTGGGAGCAAGTACACTCTGAAGAAAATTTACCTCACATTACATCCTTGAGTCTGCATACCTTAGTCCTTTATGTCTGAACTCTCCTTATGTTCATCCCCCGAGCTCTACCTATCCTATGAAGTAGGAACCCAATTACTCCTAGAACTTGTGAGATTGCCTTGTGGAGGATTGAAGTGGTGAAGGCCTAGGTGCAGGGACTTAGTTTCTCAGTTTAGACAAGTTGTTGATATAGGAGGTTGTCACCTATGTACTCCTGCCAATTATATTAATAGAAATACTATTTTCTCGTCCAATTATATCTTGCAAATTTTTATATTATTTTCCATGGGTAAATTTTCCATACATGTTAATGGATTATTATAGTTTATATGCTAAAATTTCATATATTTTCCATATGCTTGTGTATCTTGGATGTTGAGGACAAGTTGTAGGTATCAAGCATTGGATTGTGAACTCAACGATGGTTTCCTACTAACGTTTGAAAGAGGTAGGATTCTAGCCTTTCTTTTGTTGGAATTTCCATTTATATAGAATACTTGAGATTTGAGTTGATTTATGGGTGTCATTTTGTCTGTTGTGGTCCTACCCCAAACCATATTTATTTATTCCTTGTAACATCACTTGAATTATTTATTGACCAATGCACCTTTATTAAAGATTGTAGATCCAAATGAGGATTTTTTTGTGTGCACAAATGCATGTAAAGAAGGGCTTGGTCAAATCCTTACCCAAAAAACTAAAGTTGAAGGAGCATGAGAGGAACTCTTCCACACATGACTTGGTGTTGGAAACAATTATTCATGCACTAAAAATGTGGAGGCATCATCTCATAGGCATCAAATTTGAGTTGATAACAGACCATAGTGGTATGGAATATTTGTTTGGATAGATAACATTGAATTCTAGACAAGTTAAATGTTTGGAATTCCTCAGTGAGTATGATTTTGATATAAAGCATATTAAGGGGAAAGTGAATAAAGAGGCTAATGCACTTAGTATAAGGGTGCACGAGATGCATGCTACAACCATTAGTATGTGTAGGACACATTTAAAAGATAGAATTTTATAAGTTGTAAAAGAAGACCAACATTATGTGCAAGTTAAATAAATCTTACAACATATTAATGTACAACGGAAATTTAAAGAGTATAGGGTGGAACAGGATGAAATCCTCTTATACAGAAACAAATTTTATGTTCATAATTATTAGGAGTTGATAAATTTAGTCTTAAAAGAGATGCATAATGTGTCATACATTGGACATCCAGGGCATCAAAAAATAATTGTGGCTATAAGAGGCCAATACTTTTGGCCTAGTATGAAGAAATATGTAGTTGATTTATTGCTAGATGCATGGAATGCCAGAAGGTAAAGGTCGAGCACAGACATCTAGTGGGATTGATACAACAATTTCCCATTCTTGAATGGAAATGGGAGATTGTTACCATAGATTTCATTACCAATTTTCTCATAATAGAAAGGCAACATGATTCTATCATGGTAGTGGTGAACAAGTTTGCAAAGACTGCACATTTTATTCCAGTCAAGATGACACATAAGGAAGCAAACATTGTGGAAATTTAAATGAAAGAAATTTCTAAGCTACATGGTGTGTCGAAGGAAGATAGAGATTCCAAGTTCACTTCCAATTTTTGGAAAGGGTTATTCAGAGAATTTAGGACAAATATGAATTTCAACATAATGTATCATCCACAATCAGATGGGTAGACATAGAGGGTCAACCAAATAATACAAGATATACTAAGAATGTATGTAATGGTTCAACCTTACAAGTGGGAAGACTATCTTCATTTGGTTGTGTTTTCTTATAAAAATTGGTATCAAACATAATTAAAGATGAGCTTGTTTGAAGCCTTGTATGGTAGAAAATGCAAAATGCCAATAAGCTAGGATAAACCAACATATATAGCCATTATTGGGCTAGAGATGTCGAGAGAAATGGAAGAACATATGGTCAAAATAAACTAGTATTTAAAAACTACACATGATAGGAATAAAATATATGTTGACAAAGGCAGAGAACATGGGGAATTCAGAGTGGGTGAGCATGTGTTTCTAAAGTTAAAGGAAAAAAGGAGCTCGATGAAATCATGAAGTTTCCCAAAGTTGGTAGCAAGACATTGTGGGCCATTTGAATTTATAGAAAGGATAGGCCTAGTTTCATAAATGCTTGCATTATCTGCATCTGTGAGAGTCCATAATGTTTTTCATGTGTCTTTATTGAAGAATTATGTGCATGATCCTAACCATGTTATTGATTGGATTGTGATCCAGGTGGGCCATGAAGGGGAATTTCGGGTGGAGCCAATGTGCATCATGGACTGGAAAGTCAAAGTGCTCAAGAACAAATCCATCGACATGGTAAAGGTCCAGTGGAACTTATACGGTGATGAAGATTCCATATGGGAGCATGAGGAGGCCATGTAGAAAGAGTACCCACAACTTTTTGTACATTTTGAGGAAATATGATGTACATTTGTACATAAATGCATAAAGACCCTATTTTGGGTGCAACTAGATTTCTTGGTGCCACAACTTTGAGACTTCTTTCCCAACCTATACTAGATCCTTGGAAGGGAAGTGGGACAGCCTAAGGGATTGTGGTGCAGATAAGGGGGTACACTTCCTTGGGTTGTGCGGGTTGAGGGGAATGATAGTTGTTGGTTGGAATTGTTGCAAGGGTCATTAAACTGTAGAATTATCAATTATTTCGACGTAAAATTTATGTAATGTACAAATGTGTGGTGATGTGTACTAAGGACAGTGCATATTATAGAGGGAGGGGATTGTAACACCCTTGTTTTGATCCCCAATGTAGAATTGTATATTTGTAAATATTATGAATGGTCGAGGGCCAAGTAATGTAATATGTAAACATTGTACATTGAAAATAATAAAATGAAATACATCACCAATTGTATATGGGTAAGGACCAGTGTAATGGGGGGATATTATTCCATAAGAGAGGGGGCTTAATGGATGTTTTGAGGGGTTTCCACATTCCTTGATTCTTAAGCCACCTTCATTAATTAATTTTTCATTTAACTATTTATTTCTTTTTCACTTATTAAGCACTCAATCATTGAATTCATGTAAGAGGGTGGGTGAAAAATTCAACCCACTTAGTTATGATGGTATGGGTTGAGTGTAATCATCTCGTAGGAAGAGTGTGAGACAATAAAGCATGGGAGAAGAGGAAATTTGAGTAAGAATAAGAGTATTTTTTACAATTAGCAAGAAGTAAGGAAAACCATAGATGAGTGTTGGAAAAGAGTGGTCGGCCATACTATGTATTGAAGGAAGCTTTTTGAAGTGGAAAATTATGCTAAGAATGAGACTATTATGCATGTGAGTGATTTTTGGTGAGAAAATACCCAAAGAGAATTTGTAAATGTTGTGTGAGCACTCCCATTGTAGTTGGATTTCCTTAATCCCCCAATAGAGAGATTTCTAAACGGTGAATGATGGAGCCATAGAGGGGATGGAGATTTTCTGAGGGACTATTTTTCAAAGAAGTAAATCTCATCCCTTGGGTTGTGTAGAATGATGGGGAAGAGATATGAGTGGTTGGAATTGTTGTAGGATTCTCACCAATATTTTTTAGTGAGTTTTTGAGTTGTTATGGTGGACTGTAGACACCCATAGGAGCATGTATGTCCTTATGAACTCATAGCCCCAGCTCATGGGTGGCTTGTTGTAGAGATAATTGGTGCAACGGAGCCTATGGTTGGGTGGAACATCCATCATTTGTAGTTGGTTGTGTAAAACATTTTTAAAATATATGTGTTTCGATCACTATGTCATTTACAGTTTTAATGCTATGATTGAATGGTGCATTTACTCTATATTTTGTATGTATGAATGTTTTTGTGCATGTTTAATTGTTTTTTTGTGTGTTTAATTGTTTTTTTGCATGTTTAAATCATTTGCATTCACGTTTTTAAGAAATGATGATAATAACACCAGTTTATATGTCATGTTGTATGTATTTTCCATATTTAAATTGATATGTTAGTCGATTTAGTAGTAACGTGGCCCAACAAGGGAGATGGCTATGTTATCATCAAAGAGAAACATTTGAAGAATGGTTTAGCTAATGTTTTTAATTGTATCATAATCCTTAAGAGGGGGTGTCAGAATAGAAGTCTTACTCAATGTAACAAAGTTGCATTCATATAAGTGATTATTAAAATGATAATTAGATAATAAAGTAGTACCACAACTACCTTGCAAATGATATAAAAGGGGATCAACCCCATTCTATAAATTGACTTCATTGTAATAAAAGTATATCTTTTACATGAGTCCATTGAGTCTATTTCTAATCATGTTTTCAATATTTCTTGTGTATTTAGAAGTTTAATATGAGACCTAAGTCCAATGAAGTTACCATGTTTTAATATCATCCTATCCAAAACACATTTACTAAGATTGAGATCCACACAAACCCATGGATAAGTGAAAATCCCATCTCTCTCCACTTGATATTTGTCTTTAAATATATGCCCAAATAATTTCATATACCTTTAAAGACTAAAATATGCCAAAGATAGAGTAAAATATTTGGAAGGTGAACCTAGAATAGCATTTTGGAAACAACCATAGTGGATGGATCAAATTCAAGGAATCATGGGGTCATAAAGAGACTCGTTCTTCCCTAGAAATAGTTCCATCCTAAAAAAAATTATAATAGTCATATTAATTTGTAAACTAAAAAATAAAGAACCCTTTGGAATAGAAACATATCTCACATTTCTTGGTTTAGTTTGAAAAAATCCATTGATAAAAATTTGTTGTGTTGGGCCATAACCCATTCAAGCAACATATCACTGCAGAATTTTGATAATAAGATATGGAATCAATGAAATTCAATGGGAAACATCCAGAGTTAGCAATTCATTAGATTTCCCCACTACATAAGGACTGGGAATAGCGAGAGATTTTTCCACTTGAGGAGAGGGATTACATTTAATCACAACCTTGAAACAAATCAATGTCGAAGATGAGGGTACCCCAATCCCCAAGACCCCTCCATGTAAATGGAGTGCCAAAATAATAGTGGAAGCCTCATAGATGTTATAGTAAAAACAATTAGAAGTTTTGTCTAGTTGTTTACCCTTGTAAAGACAACAATGTAGAGATGTGGGAATCCTCTTAATATACTCCAATTTATACTTGATTTATTTCACATAATCTGCTGCAATCACCAACATGAGAATTATTTTACTAGACAGAAGTTTGAACATTATATAAAATCTATTTGAGGTATTCGGGATCCCTTGGTGCAAGTCCACTCCTTAGAAGTTATCAATAATAAGCATATAACCTAAAACATGTTGAGAAAGCATTTCTACAAATAGTTGATGAGAGTACATTTCATTAAAAACTTTGTATGCATTCACGATAACCTTGGATTCCAAAATGTAAAACCACAATAGCCTGAGATGAGTGTTTCCAAAGAACTATGGCCTCTCTTTTTCTTATCATGACCACCATACATATCCTTATCACAAAACACATTATCCAAACAACCCCTTGACTTGAAAAAAAAAATGTTGATCTCTTATTTAGATAGCCCATCCACACACACAAAAATGACCATGCCCTTAGAGATCTCTGGAAAAAGGCACATGTATTTAATGGGATCCCATATCCTTTACCATAAGTTGTATATCCACTACAATGAAGTGATGATGGTCGAAGAAAAGAATGTATTTGGAGACTTGGAGATAGAGAACCTCCAACTTGATTAGTTAATAGGGATACCCACTTATCATGATTCATACTCCCCCTTGCTTGTAAATTATTTCATCGCAACCCTATTTTTCCAACTAAAAAATTGGATGGATTCCTCTGTTGCCATTAATGGATATTTAGTCCCATTCCTCTTCTATATTTCTTCCAATGCACACCAAGTTGATGATAGTAGGGTTTTACTTACTTACATACATGTATTTTTCCCTACATAGGTGAAAACAACTAAATTTAACCTTAATATAATTAATTTCATAACAATAGTGTAACAATGAACCAATATATCATTTTGACTAGAAATTAATGCAATCATACTACATCCAAGAAATGCATAAAGAAAATTGATTGTAAAATGGGAAATATATCAAGTACCTATGGATCTTGTGCCTTGTCAAAGTTTATATGGTGGTTTGAACTATAATTCCACATGTTAGCTATCAACCAATGGGAAATCACACCCAAGGGTTGATTTTCCACCCAACCAATGCAATCCCTTAAACCAGTGTTTCCCCTCAAGCAGGGCTCAAGATCAATGAGGTGAGGGATAGGGATATAGAGAAATTAATTGATGGATCACTCAACTCACAGAATAATACAAGGGTAAAGCATCCAACTAATATTGTAGGAACACCACTTCAATCCCTTGATGAATACCCTTAATCAGGAAAGTATCATACTCATCAATGATGAACCTTTGAAAATATGTTACTACCACCCTATCCCTCAATGAATACCTCCAGCTAGGTAAGTATCATACATGGCAGTGGTGTCCCAAAGGACCAAGATAATATAATTTCTAGTCATGTATGATCATTATTACCCATGGTTAGGTAGTACATTCCCAACCTCTTTGTCCAAATAGATTAGTCTAGGGTAACTATCAATATATCCCCCAATCATACACAATTAGAAATTAAGTCGTTATCTCAAAGTATTATCTTCAAACATCCCTCCCAAAAGGAAACACAATTACCCAAGGTTGCACTCACTTTTCTAACCTCTCAAGTGTGTAACAACTCTCTCCCAATGTTTCCTCTGGCCTTCTCATTCCATACCAATTTATTATTGAGGCAAACTTTGGCACAGAGCTAGAGTTAAAGGTGCAAAAAAATGGTTAAAATGTGAATTACAATTTTCTCCCTTTAGGCATTTTACCCCAGTTAAATTAGACAAGAATTTTTGAAGTCATTTTCCCTTTACAAGGCTCCCTAGGCTCTAGGATTAGGTTTTCTTATCCAAAATGGATCCAAATCGACAAATGGTTGTAAGACTCAATACCTACAATGAAATTTGGAAATTAATTAAGCATAATCAAACATTGTAGAACGAAGCAAATGTAAAATTTGAATGAGACAAATTTGAGAGGAAAAATAATAATTTAATAAAAAGGAAAAAATAAAATGGGAGAGAACGATGAGGAATGGGAAATTAAGCGTCATGGATTTTGGCCTTCCCCCTACCCCCTAACTCTCCCTATTTCATCCTTCACTCTCATTGTCAATGGGTCTTTTGGCCAAGGAGAGGAGAATAGAAAGAGAGCCAAGAAACCATTGTAACCAGATATTGTTGAAATAGACTGAGCCCCAAGGAGAGGAGAATAGAAAGAGAGCCAAGAAAGCATTGTAACCAAATATTTTTGAAATATATTGATCCCCATTTGAAGATGGTTTTTCCATTTTTGTTTCCAAGGTAAATTTTGAGTTGTTATGGGTGAATTCATTCATTGTTATGTTATTTTCTGTGTTTTTGTGATGAAATGGAGTTTATCTATAGTTTCTTGGTTGTGTGTGTGTGTTGTTTAGCAAGGAGGAATTATTTTGTAGGTGTATTTGAGGTTTTAAAATGGATACAATTCCCATAAGCAAGTGAACCAACCCAACAACTCTTTAATTTATTCTATACATCCATTTCAAAGATGGGAGATCAATGGCTCTTATTCCAAAGTTGTTGAAAATGTGTAGTAAGTTGCTACTTTTGGTTTTTATGGTTGTTGGACAAATTTTCTCACTCCTCCATATTGTATTCTCATTTCCTTGAGTTGAATTTAACTTTATTGAGACATGTTCCACTTCCCTAGGTGAAGTTATAATTGCTAGGGCATTTTCCCACTTGCATTGGTCGATTTCTAATTTTCTAGACATTTTTTGCTTACCTAGGTCGAGTTCCAATTGCTAGGGAATTTTCCTAATTTCTTGGGTTGACTTACAATTGTTGGGAATTTCTTCCACTTGCTTGGGTTGATTTCTAATTTCCTGGGATGTTTTCCCCTTTCCTAGGTCATTTCCCACTTGGTTAGGTTCTTCCATTATCCATTAGGTGTTTTATTTCATTGATGGGTGTTTCATTTGATTGTTGGACATTTATATTAGTTTTTGGTACAATTTTAGTTGAAGCTATGCCAAAAAAAAAAAAAAAATGCAAACCACTTTACTTAGAATAGCATGCCCCTCAAATCAGAGTTTAAAAATTGTTTGGAAAATTACCAAATTTATGTTGCCAAAAGACAAACATAAAAAATAAAACTATAGAAGTTTTCATATTCTTTCAGGCTTGGCATGCTCGTTGATATTGGAATGATCCATACCTTCCATGATGTATGTACATGGAGATTATCTTGCATAATAATACATTGAAAGTGAAAATTATTACATTCCCATTGTCATGTATTTCAACTAAGAAAATATTTGCATACACCTTCAACAAAATAGTGATAAGGGGCACATTTTAATGCAAAGAATTTTTCTTACATATTAGAATTCCATTGGTTTCGTAAAAATTTCACAATTCTTTTGGTGCAAGTGAAACATTCCTTGAAGATAAAAGTTTGATGTGTTTGGTTTCAACTCCATGTTTGTGAGTATCTATATGTATTAACCATTTGTTTTTTTTAACAGAAACGGTTATTTATATATTTATCAAAAAAAGGCGATCATTACAAAAAGTAGATGTCAGTGGCTCTATCATCCAACTTATGTTGTGATTACAGTCTTTCTTTCCAAAACCAGAAGAAAATGGTGTCTTTATGTTGTAGACACTACATAGTTGCCATGTAAAAATGGCTACAAAACTGTGAAGGAAAATTTTATATTTACACTTCATATAAACCTTGATTTGGAGTAGGAGGGGCCAGCTTCGTCTCGTTGTGGCGCTCTATTTTCTTCATCTTGGGTTGCGTCTTCATGTTGCTACGCTTGAGTTGCTCCATCCCAAGGAAGGTCTGTGAATCTGGGGGGAATTGAGACGTGTTGATTACTGCTGGACACCAAGTGGGAGGTGGAAGGGATCCAGGATTCCTCTATACCAGCTGAGCGTGGAGGGTGTTGAGGATTGGCAGGCCGTTGATTTAACTCTTCAATCTGTCGTGTGTTACGATTTATGCCTCTCATGGCAATGGATAATTCTTGATTATGTATGAATTCCATTCTTTTCATTTGTCGTTGCATATCGACCACGTTTTCTTGAATTGAATGGTTTTCTTGTTGCAACTCTCTGTTTTGAGTGTCCGACCAACCTTCAATTCACCTACACTCTTCCTGCAATTCTTGAAATTGTCCCCAAATTTCATCCAGCGCACAGGATGGATAGGAGCAATGATCTCGATTGTTGATAGTGCTTTGGTGCATGATGATAAAGTGATCAAGGTAATCACGGGGCAAGGGCAAAAAAAGACCAATAAAGGTGGGATCCAGGAGCTTAGAAGTGCAAGGGAAAAATTGAATAACAAAAGAGAGGGGCTGCAATTGAATGTTGGAAGAAGGCCTACAGAGGCCATTATAAAGAGGGCTCATGATTTCCATCGAGAGAGCAGTCAGAGAAGAATGATATGGGGCCTATGTTTCCGCGAGGGGAAGTACACAGACAGGCATCCGGAGGTAGAGTTTAAGCTCGAAAGTGAAATGTGTTGAGGTCTAGTATGGGAGCAAAGGCATGTGACATGTGAAGGAAATATGGGGCACGTGTTCGTGCATGCTAGGAGGAGGGGAGGACAAGACAAAAAGGGGGAGGGGAGTAGTACCGAAGGTGTGGGTGAGGGAGTGGAGAGTGACATGGGATGTTGAAGTAGGTGTGAACCTGGAAAAACGGAGAGGTGAGTGAGGAGGGGGGGAGAGTGACGTGGTTAATTCCTACAAGTGCGAGGGGGACTAAGGAACATAAATTCTTAGGGAAGACAAACATTGGAATGGATTTGATTGGTGAGAAGGTTACTCTGTTCTAGGCTTTTAGCCTCTTTGGCCATTTTGTTAGCCCTTGTATTTTGTTTTCGGAGAACGTGGAAAAAACTCAGACGCACAAATATTTTCTTTAGAGAATTTATAACCGCTTATATTCTTTTGAGCGGATCTTTTGTTGAATTGGATATCCCTCTCAATTATTTGATGATAATTTCGGAATCGCCCAGGGCTATTAGAGCCTGTATGTGTCGATCTTGGGCAATCTTGAGTCCCATGTAAGCTGCTAGGAATTATGCTTTGTTGTTTGTTGTTTTTCCAAGACCCCAAGAATAATCGATTAACTTATTTCCCTCAGGGGAATGGCGATTACACACCTTCCACCCCTATGTATTGACCATTTTTTAAGCACCTTGGTCAACTAGTTATGCAATTGAACTTTTTTTATTTTCTTTTTATGTTTTCTAAGTATGATCTGAACTTTTTTTATTTTTCTTTTTTTTTTTTATGTTTTCTAAGTATGATCTCAAGACATTCTTGGTTTTACATTTTGAAAACCAAGGATTGGAGGAATTGCAAGAGTTTAATTAACATATTTGATTGAATTTGTCTTCCATTGTTGGCATTTGCATGGGGCATTTTCCAATCCTTGAAGAAAACCACCAGAGACATTCATTTTTCTTGTTGATGCTCAACAACATAGAAAAAACTTAAAGCCTCACTTATTATTTACCATTTCTTTTTGTATGGTAGTATTGTGTGCTGATAGGTTTGAGAATAGAGGTTCAATAGAGGCCTTGCATCTAGGATAAGACATAGATCATTTTACAGGGCAGAGGAATAGAGGCCTAGTGGCCTATCTAAAGGCATAACACTATGTACAAGATTGAGATAGAGACAAGAATAATTCCACATAAGATCCATTTTTGTGAAGAAAGTGGGATATAAGTCCCTATTTTATGGATCATTATCACCCTCATTGAACATAAGCTCATTTCCCTTGGATGTGATTTCCAACCTCTTCATAAAAGTCTCAAACTATGGAAGGTTGAGTTTTCAAGTAATCCAATACATATGAAACATCAATAATTATGATCATCATGGTTTATAAGTGCTTCAAAATAAAAATAAAATCATCATCATGGAGATATGTGTATGTCATCATCAAAATAACACAAGTATTGTAACTTTATTATTATTATGTCATCAAGAGAATGATCCAAACAATCATTAAGTGACCACATTTGTTTGTATATTCAATACAAGTCAACATAATGAAGGGAATAATGATTCCATCATCTCCTAACAAACATCACAAGGTGCACAATAACTATTTACTAACCAAAATTAGGATCAACATAACAACTGCCATGCATTAGGGGTGTTACAATGTTTTAAAAGGAAATTTTGAAAGACACAATTGAGGAAGAGGGGAACAAAATTCATTAATATGTTATTACACTTCCTTTGTTTCAATCATCAATTGCTAGCATGAAAATATATTTACATGATCAGAGTACTGACATTTTCCCAAACCAGATCTATGTCGTCGGATAAATTTGCAATGCAACATAGAATTCATTACTCATACTTCTATAAACATGCAAAGTAATTGAATTCACAATTATCACATTTGCATCCATTGGTATTGCTTAGGTTTTGACATAATCATTCATGCAATTAGAGCAAGGTATTGAAGGGGATTACTCTTACAAATAACTAATTGATAGCATGCATTTTCTCTTTCTTCATCTAGTTTCACATTCATTGACATAGACTTGCATGCTCATAGTATGTATCACAAATGAAGCCATGCAAGTTAATATAGAAATTAAATGAAGGGAAAAAATACATTAAAAGGAAATCAAATCACATCATTTTATGCAAGGTTGATTATTTTCTTTTACATGCACAATCATGCACATGGAACCCATTACATGTTAAATTAATACATGATTCATACTCATAGTTGAGCATGATTCTTCATCCTGGACTTGTTTTACTCACACAAACGAGATTCTCAAGTTACATAGGTATTCATTACTAACTTCAACTATCTCGGGGGATATAAACACCTAGGTGATCATTTACGCATCCCTCTGATCCAACCTCATGGATCAGTTCGAGATGTTGGTTTTATGAGTATCATTTGCACAATCAACATATTTTGACAACCATACTAGGGATGATTGTTTCTAGTTTTTATTTAGTTCTTTATTTTTTTACTTTGTAGAGCATTCTAACCTTGCTCACTTTTATTCTTTGTCATAGATTTTAGATATCCTATCAATTACATCCCTAACCATTACATGGTGATGTATTATTCACTAATATTGATAAGTTCAATCACCAATATGGGATCTTTAGTTGGGAGGATGATAAACCTAAATATATTTGTATAGTCCCATTCCCCTCAAAGCTCACTCATCATATCAAGTATTTTCTCCTTGACCTACATACTGAGAATCTCAACTCTTTTCTTAATGAGCCTTCCTTTCATGATTTATGGGTGAAAATATTACTTGAGACTGATACTTATGAAAGGGAAAATCCAAGATTTGATGATGAAATGGTCTCCGACATCCATTTTTAAATGATTACCCAAATAGAGAAATATTTCAAAATGAAGAATTGGATCTAAGATGTGATATGGTTTCTACTAGATTTCAATTTGAAGATATGATAGATGACGTATGTAGCACTCTTCAATTTGAAATCCTAGCTTTTCCTAAGGAAAGTGACCTCAATGATAGTGAAACCAAGCATGACGTTTTTATGAAGAATATGACCTTGAGACCCCAACTTGTTTTCCCCAAATTACCCTTTGCTTCTAACCAAATTGATGCTTTGGATGTGCTCCCTCTTAATTAGGTCTTTCACTTTGAATCATGCCTAATTTATAATGAGTATTTAGGTGAAGAGAAACAGGCTTTTTTTAGGTATCAAAGTAATGATTTCATATTGGGGATAAATGAGGTAGCATACTTGCAAACCATAAGAGTAGATATGCTCTTCAATTTTTACGTGCAAGTAGCCACCATTGTAAATTTGACCTTTTATCCTTGTCTCCCCTTCTTCACACCACATCTCCCTAGAGAAATACTTTAGAAATACCATAGCCACATAGTAGTAATAAGTGTATTACCTCTCACACAATCTCTGTTGAGGATTGGTTGTAACCTAATGCAAAACAAATTAATAGAACTACAAATAATCAAAGAGGAATAACTTCATAACAGACCGGTGATGTGTAAAGACACCATTACAACACTTAAGCGTAGTGTATTGTGATCAGAACATCAAAATGCATATTGAACATACTGTCTGGTATTTCAACCATATGATAATGACCCATCAGGTCCTCTATTTATAGTCTCAAGATCTAACCAACTTTCTAGAAATAAGGAAGATCTTGTCTACATACAATCGTCAATGGTTAGAGTTGACTTTGTCAAATTCGCATTGTCTAGTCGGCTCGTCAAAGTTACTCAACCCAACCGTCCATGTATCCAAATCGTATTCAATTGCTCAGTCGGTTGATCCATCGACCGATTGTATTCAACTTCTAGTTGACTATCCAACCGATAGGCTAGTCAACTACTCGACCAACTAATGTCGACTTATGGTCGATTGCCCGACCGATTATTTCTAGAAGTTGGTCGACCTCCCAATCGAATGATTCCAGGAGAAGTATGATGAACCATAAAAACCTGAGGTTCCAACACCCCCCATAAACACATGACTCTATAGATTCGGGAGGTGAAATTNCCCCCCCCCATAATTGTAGCTTCATGAAGCCAAAGCATAGTACTGAGCTTGATAAACGTAGCTTCAGAAAAGGGTTTAGTAAATATATCCACAATTTGATCATTTGTGTTGTAGTATGCAAGAGTGACAACTTTATCTTGAACTAATTGTCTCAAATAGTGAGCATGGAGCTCAACATGCTCCATTTTATTGTGTGCAAAAGGATTGTTAGCAACTTGAATCACACTCTAATTGTCATAGTAGAGTGTAGTTGAGGTTTGTACAGGAAACCTAAGTTCACCTAAGAGATGGAGAATCCATACTGCCTCTATTCCTACATGAACGATGTCATGATACTATGCTTTTGTAGTTGATAGAGAGACTACCTTATGTTTCTTGCACGACCAAAACAATGGTCCAATGCAGAAGAAAAACATATAGCCATAGGTGGAATTCTAATCATCATTATCATCAGCCTAGTCGGAGTCGATTAAGCCTACCAAATAATCTGAACTTTGACAATATTTGATACCAAAATGAGTAGTACGCTTAAGAAAATGACCAATAATTTTGACATATTTCCAGTGGATTTCTCTTGGGTCCTTCATAAAATGAGAAACCACACAAACAACAAAATAAATGTCAAGTCGACTATGAGTAAGATAAATAATATTTTTAATCAGTTGTCGATAGAGTATAGCATCGACTTGGGGAGACTGACAAGTTTTACTCAGTTTAACTCCAGACTGAAAAGGAGTAGCACATGGATTATTGTTTTCCATCTTAAAATGTGTCAAGATATCCATTACATATTTAGATTTAGAAGTGAATAAACCATCATACAGAGGTAATACTTGAAGACCCAAAAAATAGTGAAGAATACCAATATTTACCATATCAAAGGAGTCAACAAGTTGTTTATGCAATATAAGAATGAGACCAATGTTATTTTCAGTTATGACAAGGTCATCAACATATACAACAATAATCAAGATATTTCCATGAGTATGGAGTACATATAAACTATGATTAGATTCACAACGTTTGAAACCAAGATGAAGAAAGAAACTATTGATCTTAGCATACCAATCTTTAGGATCTTGATTCAAACCAAGAAGATATTTTTGAAGTCGAAAAACAAGGCGAGAATCTATCACAAAACCAGGAGGTTGTTCCACCAAAAATTCTTCAAATAAATCTCCTTGAAGAAAATCATTCTTTGCATCCATTTGGTGGATCTTCCATCCAAAATTAGAAGCAAGATAAATAATCAGACAAACATATTTCATCTTTGCAATAAGGGAAAAGGTTTCAGTGTATTTGATGCCTTCTTGTTGAGAAAATCATTTTTCAACCAGGCGATATTTATGACACTCAACAGAGGTAAATTTGGTCTTGTAGACCCATCAACACTTCACAATGTTCTTCTCTTGAGGTCAGGGAACTAAATACCAAGTGTGATTCTTCAAAAGAGAATCCATCTCAATCTACATAGTCTTCTCCCATTTGGGTTATCCTTGTGCATCTGAGTATGTAACAGATCATAAGTTTAAAGAACGTGAGTCATAAAATAAACATTGGCATGTTACTTCTGACTGTGAGTTTGTCATCCTGAAGAGATATCACCAACATCAAAACCAACAACTTCAATTGTCTTAGTAGCCCATCTAGATATGCAAGAAATGGGTGATTGAACTAATGTCCACTGTAGAAGGTTGATCAGAATTTGGAACAGTTTCAGTCGAAGGAGATGGAGGACCAGTTGAAATAGAAATCGACTAACAAATCAACTCAGGAGGGGTCCACAGTCCCATTGAAAAAAGAGCAGAGTTCAACTATCGAGTCAAAGGACACAAAAATGAAACAAGATATCCATTGTCAAAAACAACATAAAAGGTACCATCTTGTAGTAAAAAAGAGGAGGCATTCAACAACATAATGAATGAAGATTTCTCATCAAACCATACATTTATTTTGATAATGATTTGTCATTTGATAGGGTCAAACAATGTATAGGATTTAGACTATTCAGATTATCCCATCATGATGCAATAATGACTTTTGGCATCCAGATTATTTATGCAATTATCTTAAATATGATCCCAAGAAACACATCCAAATACGCATATATGGCCAAGAGAGGAATTTCTTCCACACAATCATTCGATTGGAGTCACAAAAGGAACAACTCAAGTCAAAATATGATTCAAGAGATAGTTTTCACAATATACTACTTCAACCCATAAGTGAGGAGGAAAGTCTTTGGCCCGCAAAGTACATCTAGCCATTTCGACTAATGTTTGATTCTTTCACTTTGCAATGCCATTGTGTTAAGCCCTAATATTGGCTCATTACCACTTAATTGGGGCATATTAGATTAGTAATGTTATTTTATTTATGTCGGATTTAGGCCATTAGTTGTAATTTAGATTAGTAATGTTATTTTATTTATGTCGGCTTTAGGCCAT
>SNQJ01S0002945.1:289565-323781 GCA_010110895.2 Picea sitchensis | reverse complement strand
GAGGGATATATGGTATATGAATCCATGGTGTATATTAGTCAATATCTTCCTAAATTAGCAGTGCAAGCTATGCATGCAGTGGATTGCATTTGGGATGTGAACTCCATCAAAAAAATTGAAAGGGAGCAGTTGTTGGGGAAAGGTACAATGAAGAAAGTGAGAGGTAATTAAAATGTGGATATTTTTAATAAATACAAATTTCTCGTTTTGTTGTGTATATGATCATACTCATTTAATATTTATTCTTTCATCATTTATTATTAATATTTACCATGGTTATAACTAATATTTAATATTGATAAATTGTTAATTTGTGATCAGTCAGTTGCTCAAGATTGGGATGCATTACATTTATACATTGCAAATAATTTGGACTGGATGAAGGCATGGATTGATAGATGTAAACAACATCATGGTGGTAGGTTATCATGGAAATAACTGTCTGAATTGGTTAGAGAAGCTCGTCGTAATGGAGATTTCGATATTACGCAAAGGGAAATAGATTTAGCATATTGTTTGAAAGATGGAAAGGCAAGTAAATTCACCCATTTTATTCAGTTGTTTGGACGATAAATCAATAGGACTTTTAGATGCAAGGATATGGGCTTTTGCTTCTAACTCATGGGTACAGTTCCACTATGTAGTGCTGCAAATGAGACTACAGTAACCAATTGGCACTGGTAACGCATTTTCTTTGGACATTAACCTAAATTTGTCAATGTTCATGCCATGGTCCATCATCCATGATATTAACCTAAATTTGTCAATGTGACCTAACCTAATGCCTATGCATATACTTTTCCATCTCTGTTTGATATTTACACTTACCATTTGGAATTCTATTTTGAGTTGTCTATTTCTCTTTGTGAAGAGTGTCAAGCTTCCAAGGACGAGGAAGAAGGTATTGTTTGGTTCCAAGCCACCAAGGAGGAGGCACTAGAATCTACAACTAAGATTCCATGATTAAGTTAGCAGCTACAACCAAGCCATCAAAGAGATTCATCCTTCTAATTTTGGATATTAGTGGGATAGCCTAGGTTTAATTGTTAACAATGTAAGTTTAAGAGATTCGATAGCCAAGTGTTCATTGTTTAAGTGTTTAACAACTAATGTGAAGCCTACAATCTGGTGTTGAAGATTGTTACAGTGATTTAGAGATGGGTTCCCCTATTCTAGGGACCTCGTTTCCCCCTGTCCCCCATGATGCTCCCTAAAATTTCGGGGGTGTCTCCACATGTCCCCCAAGTGTGTTTGCCTGCTCCTGCATATCCATGCCCCATAAACTTGGTGGAGCATTTCTAATTGCTATAAAATAGTGCATGCTGCCCTGTGAATTTCCCACCAAGCATAGGGCTTCTTAATCCCTATATCTTTGATCACATCATAGCCTCCAAATCTCCCAGTGCAAGTGGAAAATTCTATGTATCCCTCCACCAATTTCTCAAGGGTAACTATGTCCATGTGAGGAGGGAATTTGTGTGAAGGCCCACCATTGATCCACTCATCATTGCAGTACTTGGGATTTAATGAGTGACCTAATCCAACATGCATCCACAACAAAGATGAATGGTTTATAAAATCTCAGTACACATTATGAAATTAAATGAAAGAAAAGAAGAAGAAAATGAATGGGTTTCTAGGCCAATAGACATGGGTCGTCCATCCAATTAGCCAAGTAGTTACTCCTTCCACAATGTTCTAGGTTAAGTTACAACTTGTAGCCAACACTAATACGCTAAGTTAATTGGGAGATAGAAATATTACAGTCCATTGATGCATTGGATCCATTGCATGATACACCTGTTAATACTGGGCAATGAGACATGGAAACTGTTTCTTCTCTTCAATTATGAGCTGGATCAATATAATTCATTTGTTGTTGGGGTGTTGCTTGTCTTCATTTATGCTGGCATGATTTAGTATTATGAGACTGCTCCTATAATTGTTGGAATTGATTCCAGAAGAATACACATTGATCAATCTCCTTCTTGTTATCCTTGAATGTTAGATTGACAACAAGTGACCATGGTATGTTCTCCCCTGTGATGGTGTTGAAGCGACCCTCTCCTTGTAGAAGAAAACAACTGAAGGGGGATTTTCTTATCAGTGATATTCTTTGTTGGAGTATTGTGGAATCAAGTGTTGTATAAAGCATCATTGTAGACAACATTGATACTTAGCTACCATAGTTAAGAGCAAGAGCATATCTAATCTCCCATGCCTTGTTTTCCAGGAAAGAGACCAGTGAAGACAGTTGTGGATAGTATTCTGATTGGTGGGATGATATATATGGTTATGCATTGCTTTGTGTTCCAATGAAGAAACCATAGGGTGAAGCATTGAGATTGAAAGAGAGAGATCATTGCAATTTTGTTGTCTAATTGCACAAACAATTAACATAGTTGTTTCACTCATTTGATGAGTGAGCATAGAAGTCCTGATGTGTTATTTAAGGTAGAGACTGGGCCGAGTTCATGCAATAAATATTTTTTGTTATTTGACATCACCTATAGAGGTTGGTTGTAGCCATCCATGCACAAAGAGAGTGCATTGGCATAGTGGAGACTAACATTGGTCCTGACCTTCCACAACCAAAAACTGATCCTAAGAAAGAGACCAATATGGAACAAAGTCCTTGGAATCAATTATGAAGACAGGATTCGGCATCATACAGAGAACATAGATAAGATTTTATTTCCGGAGAGGATCTGTGTTTGTGAGGCATGTGGGTTATAAGCCCCACGTTTATGGATCGTGACCTAAGAAATACAAAGGTGTACAATTCTCCTCCCACCTAATGACATGATTATTATGTATGTTGTTGAACAAGTTCTTTGTTTATGTCCTATACCGAGGACACTCATTCTCTAAAATAATGGTCTTCATGGACTCCATTGTGGAGTCCTTCCCCTCATAAACATCTCTGCCAAGATGGGTTGGTCTGTGTCTGCAAACTGCAACAAAGAAATCAGAGGGTTCATGATCTTAATGATCGAATCTACCTTCTTCCATCAGCCATCATCAAACATTGTATTCTTGACCTCTTTTAAAGCATTTTGATCCTGCTTTCTCCAAAAAGACCAAACCTTTGAAATAACCAGGGATCCAACTTTTCAAGAGCAGTCTTGACCTCCCTTAATCTCTTAAGCACGATGAATGAGGAGGCAAACTGAGTATCTACAATCTTCAACAATGATAGATGTATTCTTTATAGATTGTGAGGGCATTGGTATTGTTTTGTATAAAATTGAGGATATGGTAATCATCGTAAATTAACTCTTACATCTATGTAAAATCTAAAGCAATAGATTAAGTGTTAAATCCAAAGATTGATCATTGAACAATGGAAAGTGCCTATAATATTTGTGGATATTTATGTTGGTAGCCTTGCAAACAACATTCTCTGTGATAATTTTTACACAGGAATAAACACCTACTTCTTTAATGACTTTAATGAACAATTCAGCCATATAATGCACATCCTTGTATTTTGCAAAAGCATCCACTGCTTTCAAGGAGACTGGTCCATTCTGTGATGACACCATGAAATTGATAATTGGATGGCGTGCTACATCCTTCCATCCATCAGCAACAATACTAACACCTGATGATTTAATAGGTGCCAGGAGTTTCTCCACCTGTTCCTTTGCCTTATCCAACAATGTGGTTCTAAGCTTCTTTGAACTAGGAGGCACTTACATAATTGGAGCCTGTTCAACTAGAGCTTATAACATCTTAACAAAGGAGACCATGCAACATTAAATGAAATGAAGTTGAGATAGAAAAGAATCCAATGGTAAGATTAACCTCCTCTCATAGCCCTTGATGAAATATTTGTCCATTGGAACGTCTTTAGGAGCTTGCCTTCTTCCTTGCTGGCTGAAATGCCACCCCAGGGTTGTCACCTTCTCCAAGTCAATATAATTCTCTCTTGTCATATTTTTTGTTGGCTTCGAGACACAACTTCACATGCTCCAATTTATCTATCCTTGAGGGTGAACAAATGGCCCTTAACGTGGTAGTAGGTGCTCTTGAATTTGTCACGACAGAATTACATGTCCAAACAACATTTCCTCCCCCAACAAGTTTTGTTGTGGGCTCATGGTTTCTTGTTACATATTTCCACAGTAGGTATTTATTTTCTTTATCTTGCTTTCTTGTTGCAGCAGGGTTATTTGTAGCGATGGGAGCTCCACTTGCGGTGGACAGAGGAGTAACAGCAACAAACGAACTTGGAGGAGGGGGAGCAACACCAAAACTGAAATTTTCCCCTTTCCTTTGACCTTTAGCAACAAGCCTTGATGATCGAGCTATGATTTTCGTGGTATGAATGCAGAAGAATGTTGTTGTTGGAAAAATGACAAACTTAAGATCCCTTCAAATATCCTAGAATCCCTTCGAATATTGTTTTCTTCCTTAACTTGCAAACCATTAGTGCAACTTTCTGAAGGTGAGAGTGACAAAATCAGGGAGAAATAGTTGTTTTATAAGATTTTCCCCTCCTGTGGGCTTGATTTTTGCACCCAGCATATTAGGCACATTGCGACATGCTAGATCAACATGTCCAACACGTATCATATGTGTTGACCTAGCATTTCACACATGTCGGCGTGTCAGACATGTTGACCTAGCATGTGACATATATCAGTGTGCCCAACACAGTGACACATGACACATAGGCTTAATCCTGTATGCCATATATCGAAGGTTAGCTGAGTCTTATGGGTTTCATATGCAGTCTTACTTAAGTAAAATAAGAAATAATAGGACAATCCACATACTTAGTTTATCCATGTTTTATTAAATTTAGGTCATCAAAATTCTGTTTTATCTCCACTCTATGAAGAAATAATATGGCCATTTTTCATTTGCCAATGAATATAGCCAATATTGAAACTTGAGAATGGTTTTGGCCTTATAGGGGAACACTTTATGCATGGAGAGGGGAAATGTTGCTACTATGTCTTCAGGGGATTAAATTTTGTTTCATGAGTTGAGGGTTAGCACGGTTACATTCTAGACGATACAGATCTTTCTATCATCAAGAAGAAATGGTTATGGCTCCAAGGATGAACATATCAGGACTCGGGAGCATGGTTCAACTCATTTTGAAAGAGTGCAAAAAGTATAATACAAAAATATGAAGTTGAATTCTTGAGTACTTCAATCAAAGGAATTATGTTTGTTGAAGGTCTTATGTAGAAAATTTATGTCTTCTTATTTTCTTATGGAAGTTGTGTAATTTTGTCGTAAAAAATGTATTATCAGTTGCATGTATGGATTTCCCAGGCTTGAAACTTTGGCATCCTTTTGATCTTGATATATCTTTGGTGTTTATAATGTTTATACAAGGCTTGTGTGAGATTAATATGATGTTTTGGTTTTCTCTATGACATACGTTTCCAATTTGATCATTGAAATGTGGAGCCTTTCTTTTTTTTTCAGGTTAAGGTTCATAACTTCTTGGAAAAGACAGAAAAAACCCCAAAAAAGGACTAAGAACAAAGTAGAGGAAGCACAAATAGTAACTAAGGAACAAGAAGTTATTCATAAGAATTTAAAAGATTTGATGAAAAAGAAGAAAGGACGAATAGTGAGGAAGATTGTTAAAGAAAGGGACGATTCAAAACCTTGGGGTAATTCTCTGCATGCTAAGGTGAGTATTTCAATTGCAAGATATGATGGCATGTGATTTAAGTCTTTCTTTTTTATTTCAATATCTGTGATGTTTACTGTTGTGTATCTTAGGTGGGAAGTCGTTTGATAGAGCTCCTATTACAAGCAGCCTTCATACAACCTCATGTTGATCAGTCTGCAGAAGGACCTCCAGAAATTAGACCTGCATTTAAGCACACATTGAGGACAGTAATGATTGGCACGTAAGAAATATTTCCTATATGAATTTTGAGTTTATTACTCTGTAATTTACTTGCACCATGATTTATTATTATTTCTTTTTGTAAATTCTAGTTGAGGAAGTTATTTAATCTTGAATAACAATCCCTATTCATAAATATTTTGTTGTTTTTATTATACTCAGGAAGGTTTTGAAGAGATTTGGTGTTATAGAATGTGATCCGTTGGTGAAGGGGGGACTTGAAAGAATGGTATGCTGAAAATCTAACCATATTATTGAGGGATTATTTAAATTGTCTAAGATTAATTTTTGATGTGGTCATTAAGTAGTAATAGATTTCTGGAAAACGTTTCTCAAGATATCAAAATTTATTTTTATATAGATGGTTGCCTACAGAACTGAGGGGTTTGAGAAAGTGTGAGCTCTTGAGATGTATGTTTTATATCTTTTGACAGGACTTTGAGAAGAAAGAAAGAAAGATTTAAAAATGCATTACTCTTTTATTGTTCCTTACTATGAATGTTTATTTTCTTTTACATGCAAGGCACATGGTGATCCCTTACATGCCAATGTTGGTCAAACCTATTCTTTGGACAGGGTATGAGTTTGTTCTGCAAGAGCTTTGGCATAATAAAATTCCTATTGTCTTCATCATGTTTTGAAAAGAAATTTGCAGTTATACAGCAAACCAGTGATGTTTGAGTTTGTTGGAGGGTTGTGCAGGCAGATGCATTACTCTTAACAAAGTGCATGAGCAAAGCATATTGTAATTCAGAAAAATCTTGGCTATTTTATGAATTTTTGTATTGCAAAGATTATCAAAGGAATAAAATAGAAAATATTTTGTATGAAAATAAAAATTGCCATCTGTTTCCAATGGGGCAGAAAACAGCAAAATGCTACAGAGGCCTCTCAAAAGTTTCAGCTCACTTTACAAGCATTCAACCTACTATTAAAATGTTTATCCAATGAGACAACTATATAGGGAAAGCACTTTTGCAAAGTTATCACACTGTTCAGTCAAGAAACATTTGATTCTTTCACTGCTTGACTTGATTTGATTATTTATGCCCCTTTGGTACAGTGTTGATGGAGTTAAGGACAATATTGGTTAAAGATAGTGTTATTGATTGGTAGTGAGTGTCAATAACTCGTCTTGTTCTCAGTTTCAAGTGTAAATGCATATTTTTTTAAATGTAATGGGTAGAAAATGTTTGAATAATTATGGCAATCTAATAATTATCCATTATGCAAAACTTACATCTATTATCATCAGAGAAACTATTTTTGATTGACCATGTGATGAATCTGAATCAATGTATACAGTATTTCATTTCTGAATCCAAATCTAAATCGCATTTTTGGGATCCTCAAATTTCATGGGGTTGTGCTTACATAAAGATGATGAGATAATGTCTAAACATAATTTTCTCTATGCCAAGCTAGTCCTTGTCAAAGTAGTGTATATACGCAACTATCTATGCAGACTCTCCATTTAATATAGATGAGAAACAACTATATGAATTTATGCTTTTCCCATATTTTAATTATATTTTAATTATATTTCTATTTACCCTAACCCTTGCCTCAAAGTATAAGTATGCACCCCTCCCCATTCACTTTTACACACACTCATTCATTCCTCCTAAAGAAAGTGGCGGATTGCTCTCTTGGTCAGTGGCCTCCTTGGTTCAGTATTTGCGGCCTTCTTGTGACTGATATTGCAGCCTCCTTTGTGACA
Organism: Picea sitchensis; assembly: GCA_010110895.2. Classification (NCBI taxonomy): domain Eukaryota; kingdom Viridiplantae; phylum Streptophyta; class Pinopsida; order Pinales; family Pinaceae; genus Picea; species Picea sitchensis. The sequence continues at coordinate 316,183 of SNQJ01S0002945.1, read as the reverse complement.
GTGCTTGGCCTCCTTTAGTTTTAGATCATCTCATCCTATGCCAGGTCGCTTCCATGTTTTTGTTAGTTGTTGTGTGGGTGTAGGACGTGGATAAACCTCTGCTGAAAGTGCTCCTGCTGCCATCTTCCAGGCTTTTTCATGGATTAGCCAACTCTTATTCTCCTCCAGACATCTCCTTTGAAAAAAAGGATCACACTCCTACTACACAAAGGAGGGATCATTCAAACAACACCCAACACAGCTCAGAAGGATGACCGATTAAAGCTATCAGGTGTGTCAGGGAAAGAACTGGTGTTGGGAGACTTGTCTTTAGGGAGGATGTAGCAATGGAAAAGGTTTTGGATCTATCGAAAAGAGCATTGGCGGGTAGGGTAAGAGGGAAAAAACTAGGCATGGCTTATCTCAAAAGATGGGTACATAATTATTGGCTACCAGAGATCTCCAAGAATCCCCATATCAGACTACTTACCAGAGGGTAGTTCACTTTTGTTTTATCTTCCACGGATGATGTAGATTGGGTTCTTAAGAATGTTTGGAGCATTGTAGCTACCCCAACCCTCCTCAAACACTGGACACCTACCTTTTATGTGAAGTGTGAGCGGGTCGATGAGGAACCCATTTGGGTTAGACTCCCAGGCCTCCCGATGCAATACTAGAATACACATCAATTTGCAGCAATTGGAAATCTTCTAGGCAGTTACCTTGAGGCAGATATGTCCTTTGAAGTCACTAGTATTATGACAGTGGCTCGCAGACTGGTCCTGATCAATCTGCGGAAGGGTTTATATCAGGAGCTTCTCATAGAATCGACCACTGGGGATTTTGTACAAACCCTGGACTACGAGGGAATCCCATTTAGGTGTCATAGATGCCATGTCTATGGGCACGGTGTGGAAAATTGTCCAATATCCATCAAGGGAAAATATTGAATGACAAGAGGGACAAGATCCTCCATCTCTACTTCGTGAAAGAAGTGGAACCACAACAGGGCATAGGGGACTTCAAAAGACAGGTTCTGCAGAACATTGGAGATAATTGATCGGTGGGTCAAGGTTCATACAGAGGGTGCCATCAGGGTTCGGGGAAGGAAGTGACTTCAGCTACCGGTCCTCTCTCCTCACCTTCCCTGGATCATCTCCTCCGACAAGAACATGACTTAACGATTATGTCAATCTTAGCTGCTTCTCATACTACTTTGGAGTCTTTCGCCCCACTTGTTTTTTTGTATTCTCTATCCTGTGTCAGTCTAGCCTCCCTACACTGCCCCTTCTCCTCCTCCTTGTCGATCTTCGCATCTTTGCTGGTCACAGACTCCTTAAAATTTGGGGAGTTAGAATCTACTTCGTTTATTGGGCTCTTGACCTCCACTGAACTACCTTATACACCAGATATAAACGCCCCTCCCTCTACAACTATCATCCCCTCCCCTACCTCCCTGGAAACTTTGCTTCATACCAATCTCCCTTTTACCCTCGACACTCCCTCGGCCTCTATTGAATCCTCTTCTAAAGATAATAGAGTATATTACAACCTTAGGAGTAGATCGGTGATCAAAGAGGATCCCTTGGAGAGTGGTTCTCCCATGACCTCGAGCAGGGGACTGGGGTCACTACCTCAGACACAATTGGTGGGAAAAAGTAGGGGTCGTAAATCACATTTATATCTGGCACAAGATTGGGACAGAATTGATCTGGCTTCAGGAAAACAATATTCAATTGAATGGGCGCTTAGAGCAAAGCCACCCCAAGATGGAGTTACCTCATGAAAATCCTCTCCTTCAACTGTCGAGGGTTGGCGAACCCCAATAAAAAATCATCCTTACGAAGATTGGTTGAACAATGCTCACCAGATGTCATTCTACTGTAGGAAACTCTAAGGGACAACTTAGCAGTGGTTAAGATCTTGGAATCCTTACTCCCGGGTTGGATGTTCACAGCGGTAGATGCTCGAGAACGCTCAAAAAGTAATCCTCTCAAAAAAACATCTTGGGGGAATATTTCGGCTTTCTTGAAGGCAGACAAATTCATGAGGTGATTAGAGTAGCACAAGAAGGTCTGCAAAACATAAAACTAAAGAAGATGAGAGAAGCAATGATAAAACTAGATCTATCCAAAGCCTTTGATAGGGTGAACTGGTTATACATCAGAATGCTTCTGATACATCTGGGCTTTGGACTGTATTTTGTCAACTAGATAATGGCATGCTTAAAATCAGTCTCCTTTTCCATTTTACTCAATGGTTCAGCCACATACTTTTTTCAAGCAGAGAGGGGAATTCGACAAGGCTGCCCGCTATCTCCCCTACTCTTTATACTTGTAGCAGAAAGAATAAGTCATTTTTTGACTGAGGCAAAGGTGGGAGGACGTTTCTTTGGTATCAAAATCTCAAATGGGCTAGCCATTACCCATCTACTCTTTGTGTATGGCATACTAATCTTTTGTGATGGATCAAAGAGGGATGCAGACATATTAATGGAGGGGCTCACAATCTTCAAATTAGCAATGAGTATGATCATAATTATAGGAATAATTACTCCAGGAAGAAATCAACAATTAAACATCTTTAGACCCTCTAGTTGTCACTAGTTCCTTGACTGGAGTTGTTTGTTTGCTTCATAGGTCTTGATATTGATATTGTATTATTTTTTTTAATACCTACAAAACCGTTGCAATTGTGACATATTTCACTCTCTTCCCGTCGCTCTTTCCACGTTCAAGATGTCTCTCTTTCCACCTCCAAGATTGTCACTCCCATAGCAACCACATTGGATCTAGTAACTCCAGGACGTCACTCTTGCCACCTACAGGACATCACTTTCACCACATCCAAGAGTGTCTCTCCCATAGCAACCACGTCAGAGCTGGTAACTCCAGGATGCCATTCTTTCCATGTCCAAGAGTGTCGCTCCCATAGCAACCACATCGGAGCTGATACCTCATCCCGTCGGTCTTGCCACCTTCAAAACGTCTCTCTTGCCACCTATGAAACGTCGCTCTTGCCACCTTTAAAATGTCTCTCTTTCCACCTTCATAACGTTGCTCTTGCCACCTTTAAAACGTCTCTCTTGCCACGTCTAAAACGTCTCTCTTTCCATGTCCACGACATCGGTATTTCCACGACCTAGACGTCGATCTTACGACGTCTATATGGGGGTTGGATAATCCAATTCATGATGACACGTGGTGTCATATAACGTCGCAATACAGACGAAAATTTTGTCATCAGAAAAGAGATGTCCTATGAAATGACGTTTGAGGGGGTACGATGTTTGTCGTTCTTATGACAATATAAAGTGGAAATTACATTGAACGCATCGTCGAAATTTGACCCAAATGCACTAGTGTGTACATGTTTGATGACATTCTTTACACGGATGATCTACCTAAGTTTGATCATTATGTTGATGATGACACCAACGTTGACTCTTCAAATCAATCAATAGGTTGTTGGGAGGAAGAAACTCAATTACAGATCAAATATGACAATGATTCTTTGCACAGCAATCATGACATCAATGAGGAAAATGCAGCAAATCTTAGAGTAACTGAAAGATCTATGCCTTTATGTTTCTCTCCATTTCAAATTATAAGAGAAAATCATAAGCAAATTGTCAATAGTAGGGATGGAGAATGTTCTAAGGAATTAGTGGGAGATGTCATTGATGACATAGAAGTTGTTCTTGATCCAAATTTACAACCCTTGAGTTACATTGATCTTAAAACAAAATATGAAGTAATCCATTATAAATCTATACCATTAACCTTCAATTCATTTCAGTTTTTGAAGAAAAAATTCAATCATATCATGGATGATAAGCACACAAAAAATCAAGAATTTGTATTGGAACCAATAAAACAGTCATCTCGGTCCTTGCAAGATCCAATAGTTGATGTGTTGGATGACTTGTGTTGTCAAAGTCATGGTTCATCTTGCAATTACAAGCTTAAAATAATCTATGATCAAGACATGATTAGGAAATAAATTGCATGGCCTGGTTTAGGAGAAGTCTCATTACAAAATTCTTATCAAAATCTGCAGTCAAATCTGAATTTGCATGATGACACAAACATTATAAATACAGTAATAAATTATGATTTGGAATTGGCTGAATTTGAATACCAAGGGATAGGTCATGTCTTTCATGATCCTATAACTATCTATATGGAGGAGATTTTCACTTCAGAATGCCAATTGATTTCCAGTTCCTCTTTAGTTTTTCATATATCTAAATCTCTATGTTATGAAGATCATGTTGAAAATCAGTTCCTAGTTCCCTTACAAGATCTAACTCTGAGTTTTGTAAAAAACAGTGAAAGAGCTAAGGTATTGGATCAAATCTTTGATTGGCTATATTGGATATTTTATATCCCCTGAAACCAAGCATTCAGTGTTGGAATAGGATTGTACATAAATAATCTTACTAGGTAAGGATATTTTCAACAGTCAGTTTTGCAGCGTGCAAATAAGCTCAAGGTAGTGAGAACTTTTCCAACATTTTTTCAGTTCAGTTTAGATTTTGGTATATAGATCAGTTTTTTTATTAAGGTTCAGTCACAGAGGATCAGAACAGATGCAAGTTGCAGAATATAATTTTGAGATCACCTCAATGGATAAGGCACTGGTCTACCTATTCAAATATATGTGGTTCTTGACATCTCCTGGGGAGTTGTCTTCCCCCATTGGAGCCTATGTTGGGGTCATATAATCATAGGTGATTCGATTCCTCAGTTATCTATTTGGCATTGCTTTTGTGATGAAGACATATGGCTTGTTGGGCTCGGTTAATTTCACTTCCCCCTCCATCCATATCGCCCAATCCTTCATCACCCTGTTGCACCCTTCATTCCCTCACCCTCCATTTCTTCACCTCTCCACCAATTTTGTCCCCGCATGAATAAACAAGCTTAGGATAAAAAAAAACATTAGGTTAATAATAAATGGTTAGTGGCATTTTTTAATACTAATTAGCATAGTAAATTTAATTTAATTAGGTTAGTGTGTTTAGGTTAAAAATTAGGTTAGTGTAACAATATATTAGAATTAAAAATAAATTAAAAATTAAACAAAACAATATAAAACAATAAAACAAATAAAAATGCATATAATAAATAAAACATATAAATATAAAACAATCTAAAAATTTTAATTTAATAAAACAAAAAAACATAAAATACAAAATATAATAAAAACAAATATTAATATTCATCTCCCAAAAGAAGTACAAAATATAATGAAATCCATGAAATTTCAATATCTGGTAAATAAACAAAAGATAAGAAATCAACAAAAGTGAATGTGGATGTGGAAGAAAAAATTTCGAAGGCAGGGGGTAGACACAACCAAGGTCATAGATATAATATCCATTGTATTAGTTGCAAAAAGAATGGGTCACATGAAGTAGGTGACTACAAAGTTCCATGGGACAAGATCAAAGAAGATAGAAAAAATAAGAAAGAGGACAAAGGTAAACCATCAGAACCAGCAAAAGGTAGTACACCTGAATATTCCCATTACATTGTTTCTCACTGCAATATAGGAGTAACAAAAGATTTATTTAGCGTTGCATATGGTCCTTGATGTTGGAGTCCTATAATCATAGGTGATTTGATTCTCCAGCTATCTATTTGACATTTCTCATGTGATGAAGACATATGGCTTGATGGGCTCGGTTAATTTCACTTCTCCCTCCATCCATTTCACCCGATCCTTCATCACCTTGTTGCACCTGTTGGCCCCGGACCAAGTTTTGTGGAAAAATTGGTCGTGTTTGACCATTTTTGGGACTTCGACAGGCTGGTTGAAGACGGAGTACCTGGGCGAAGTGGAGATCGCGGAATATCTCCCTTTTTGCGGGATTTTTGGGTTTTAGGGTTTATGTAACGAGTATGAAATGTTGCCCCATGGGTTTACCCATGCTTAGGCCTCTTTTGTAATGTATAAATAAGTAGCTAGGCGATGTAATAAATGGATGATGGCTTAGTGCTAATATTAGTTATGTGCACTGAAGAAAAGAGAAAGATTTGTGCATAGATCTGTTGTTGTAGTGTGCAGTAATCTACTTGACTTGAGAAGCTATGTGCTAAGAGAAGGAAGCTCGATCTGAAGAAAGAGGTAATATATTAAAGCTTTATGCCCTGATAAAGGTAAGATAAGTAGAAAATTTTGCTTCGAAAGAATGGATCTAGGTATGTTTGATAGATTTGGTACTAGTCTGAAAACTAGGGCACATCTAGAAGAAAGAGTTGATCTTAATAAATTTGATAGAGTTAGTGAAAGATATGTTATTCCTATGCATAGAAATAAGTTTTGGACTAACAAATGGATGCGGGAACCTAGAAAGAATGTTTTCAGATTGCAAGTCCATCACTGTGATCTCAATGCGCAGTACAAGAAAGGTTGGGGATCATTTAAGAGAAAGAGAGGATTGACATTTTGTTATAAATGTAGAAGATCAGGGCATCTTGCTAAGGAATTCCCTAGTAGAGGTACTATTTGTCTTTGTTGTAAAGTTGTGGATCATGAGGTTTTGGATTTCCCTAGAATGATTGCTAAAGTTGAAAAGGTGAACCTGAGACAAGAAAACCATGAAGAAGGTCAAGAAACCAAGGATATTCTAGAGAACCAGAAAGAATCAGAGACTATGTTATTACAGCTCAAAGAAACATTGAATGATCATAGAGACATCAGTTTACCAGAGATCTTAAAAGAGAAGGAGTGCATAGAAACAATAATAGGAGACTTTGACATAGACCGTGTTTTGGATGAAGAAACACAAGTGAATATCATGCCAGAAAGCATTTGGGAAATTTTGGGAAAGTCGGCTATGATTCCTTTTTTGGGAGGGATAGGCTTGTTTAAAGGAAATATGATAACCCTATGTGGAAGACTTACTCATGTACCTATGATAGCCCATGGAGCATCGACTAAAGAATAATTTGAGGTCATTAAGTTTGTTGAGAATAGCACTCCTTTTGCACTTATGTTAGGAATTCCCTGGATTGAGAAAGATCATATCTGAAGGAAAGAAGAAGAGGAAGCCATAGAACAGAAAAAGTAAGAATTAAGGGACTTCATAACTGAAAACATAGCAAGACTAATACAAGAATAGGAGGACAAGTTGAAGAAGCAGAAGTTTGTCGAGGTTGAAAGAATGCAAGAAGGCTTACAGAACCTGTCCATGCAAGAGAGAAGAGCACCTACCCCAGAAGAAGTAAGAGAAGAGGTACTACACTCAAACCCTTGGAAAGACCCTCAACAGTGCAAAGTCCCTTTACTAAGGGAAAATAAGAATAAGAATGGAAAGAGAAACCCAGAGACTTAGATCACAGGAAAGAAGGCCAGAAAGATCAATAAGGAGAAAGTGAAGTTAGAAAAATTGCAGGAAGTTCCAGAGAAGAATTTGCAGAAAGAAGGCTTACAAAACCTGAACCTCGTTGGAATGGTAGAATAGCGCAGACTGGCACTTCGCCATGGCGAAGAAATATGACCATTGGAGGCATCCCAACCGTTAGAACGACACTCTTGAACGACTAGAAACACATTTATTTCCATAAATATCGCCATTGGACCGTTGGGACCACGCCATAACATATGGAATCGTATTGATTGAGGATTTTTGATCGATTGGAGGAACCCGTTACAACATTATTTATTTAATCCGTCGAATGCCTCACTAGGGACACTTTTGCAAATTGTGATTATTCGAGATAACAAGAGAATTGATTGTTATCACGCTATGATTTTGAGACCTTGCCACCCATTTTTCTTAGCTTGAGTGTTCAATCACCTACCTGAGTTATTTGTTTACGAGCGTGCATGTCGAGGGACCTTAGCCCAGTAGAAAAATCGGTAAAATAAATCTTGATCGACCTTATGGATGAGAAGGTCATGTCCACAGGAGTGCAGGCCTCGTTGACGGTTGGATTGTAAGCCTCCCCCTCGAATTCACGTCGATCTATCTGAACAACGACTGAGAAAATAAGAAAGCATCTCGATGACCTGGCGAACGCGAAGTTGATCCCGTCGGTCTTGCCTAACTACATTATGCCTCTAGCTGGCGTGGTTAGTCATGACAGCGTCCCGCGTGACTTTGAGTACACGCTCATCACTGCGTACCTCCTGAAATGGATACGTTCAGTCGGACCACAGCTAGCATTGATCCCTATTCTTAAGATCAGCAATTTCAACCTTGGAGACAGGGAGAATTATGTGTTGCTCGCACTGCATCGATACCTAACCAAGAAAATTGGGAAGAAGATGAAGATAGTGCCCCAACCATGGATTAAGTATATCACGAGGTCCACTATCTTAAGCATCATGAATATCCCCCACTTCGACAGACCTCAGAAGGTTAACGCGTGCGTTAAACTCCTCCTGTCATGCTACCATGGAGGTTATCTCTGGTTAGACAGGCGCGTGACTGTGGATCCAATGTTGATTCGCATGATCACTGGACTGAGCATGCAGGGAGTGAACCCTTAGAAATGTTATCTAGGGAAGGTTTCATATCACTCCCTGGAGCAGCGTATAAAGGAAACCTACAGTGATGTGGAGAAGGGGAAGCGAGGCTACAAGGTGGCTACAAGGTGGCCTCCATCTAAGATGGCACAGTGCGCCTAAATTTTCAACTAATTGTTGGCAAGCTCATCAGGAAGAACATACCAACGCAAGTTATACGTTTCTTCATCGACCTCGTAGGGAAGTGTGTCAAGGGCATGCAAATGAACTGGGCGAGATTTATCGTCAATGAGTTGGAGAAGGACTATCGTGAAGCACGAGACCAAGGTTATGAGTTCCACTTTAGCTGGTTGTTGATTCTTATAGCATTTGTCTCTTGGGAGATGTCAGAGGGAGCGACATTCCCATAATTTGAACCATCAGAACCCTTGCCCGTGAGGTTCACCACCTTGTGGTATACAAGTGACATGGCGAAGAAGTGGAAATCAAATGCGGTGTTTCCCACTTACTACCTACAGATCACACGCGCCATTGATTCATTCTCTTGAATGACCCCAAACACCTTGCATACTTACAGGCCACTAGCGAAGTTTCCCGCAGACCACCACTTTATTTACATCACTGTGTACAAGGACGAAAGCAAGGAGGAGATGCAGTATTACTACAAATTGACTGATGAAGACATGGAGGAGATAACCAAGGAATGGTCGGCTGAATTCCTTGTACCAGTTGAGAAAATAGAGCTCTCTGACCCTGACATCATCGGAAGCCCTTTGGTCACCCGGACAGAGTGGGATGGACCAAGGAGTGCTAAGAAGAATAAGAAAAAGGAAGAAGTGAAGGAGATAAATAGGGCATGGGAGGAAACTACATCTGACTCACCTGGAGGAGGAGGAAGCGACGAAATAAACCAAGAGGAGGAAGGGAAAGAAGACAAGCAAGAAAAGGGTGAAGTAACACCACCGAAGAAACCCCTTACAGAGGCCGAGACATCAAAGAAAAGGAAGGTTTCTCTGAACAAACCCTTAGCATGGAAGAAGTCACGAGCCAATAAGCCTTAGTCGCAGAATGTGCTCACAGTGTATAATATTGACTTGATCATTGCAGTTGTAGAAGATTCTTCATAAGATATCTTGCAGTGAAATGAAGCAAAGAAGGAGACAATGTATGACAAAATCGAGACAGAGATGAAGGGGGTACAGCAAGCTCTCTATTCAAGTTGTGCAGTGTTTACTGCGTCTTCATCATCATAAGTTGTATAATTAGGGGATGAGCCCACCCAACTGCGAAGGATAGCAGATGTTATAGAGACTCACCTTTTTCAAGTACGAGAAGAAAAATAACAGGCCACAAAGGCCTTGAAGCAAGAAAAGGAGGAAGCCCTAGAGCAACTTCGGGTTGCACAGCAAGAAAAAGATGACATGAGAGCGAAGTTTGAGAAGGATAGAGAGAAGACCTAGAAAGAAAACGACCAGTTGCTCGCGGAGCAGACTGGGGTCAAGGAGACAGTGGCTAGAGCACTTCGCTCTATGTTGGGCTTGGCCTAGATGGAAGAAGATATAGCTGAGAGCCAAGTGGGGAAGCTAGTTGAAGCCATTTAGCAGCTTCAAGCAAGAGTATCTGAGTTAGAACTGCAAATAGTGTCGAGAACTCCGCAGGAAGTGTGGGATCAGAGGGAAGAAAAGTTGAAAGAATCAAGGTGTTGGATTCAGAATGCAAGAAACTAAGTAATTGAAGTGCATATACCTATGAGTGCCTTGCAAAAGACCCAGAACAAAGGACATTGGATGCACATATCTAGGAGGAGAAGTAGTAGGCGTATACAGTGCAAGCGCAATTGAATTTTCTTACAGTAGTGGAGAATATGAAGAGGTCACAGGAGTAGCATGCAGTTCAGCAGCAGATCACTACCATCCAGAGCAGAGTGATGGAGGTGACACAACGACTCCAGCCGGTGCAATATGAAGCCTTCACCCTCTTTGAAGAGATCAAGGGAAAAGGATCATAGCTAGAATAGGTGGTCGCAACAGTGGAACAACACCTGGAAGGGCCTGTCACCGAGAAATTCATTTAGGAGTTCACCAAGCAGGAGGCTCTGGCGAAGCAGCAAGTCGAGGCAGCTCGAGCTAATATCGAGGCCTTTGAAGCAATATTGTCCATATCAGAGTGACTCAGGATGAGTCACGGGTGAGTGTTGGGGGCATGTTGGCCCTCGACCAAGTTTTGTGGAAACATTGGCCGTGTTTGACCATTTTTGGGACTTCGATAGGCTAGGATGCAAGAGTATTTGTGTTGACCCCTATTTTCAGCATTTCAGCCCATCTTTCATGACAGACAGTTCAAAAATTTTCAGGGATTTGTTTCTATCTTTGGTCAGGTTGTTGATTTCGACCTCTTGAGCGTGGGGGAGATTATTTTCTATAATTTTTGGTAATTTAAATGTGTTAAAGAGAGTAGGTTAGTATGGATTTGAGAATCAGAAGACCAGCATTGTAATGTAGCTCATTGTCAGCATGTTTTCATTTTCCAAATAATACAGTGCTATGTTGCAGGATTCTTGTAATTAATTTCACTGGTGATGTGAATATCTCATTAGTAAATGTGTTTTCACTATTTACATACCTGTTCTGTCTCTGAATTATTTGTAGGAGTTATAAAACAGAATTTGTTGCAAGATACAATATGTTTTGACTGTGAATAATTTCCATGTTTTCATCTAATTTTTTGTTGAAGAATTCTCAATTTCTCTTCAGCTTAATTGACTTATTTCTTTTTCTTCTATCCCATTTCATTTAAATCAAATAAATCTAGTGAATAGGTGGTCGCAACAGTGGAACAACACCTGGAAGGGCCTGTCACCGAGCAATTCAGTTAGGAGTTCACCAAGCAGGAGGCTCTGGCGAAGCAGCAAGTCGAGGCAGCTCGAGATAATATTTAGGCCTTTGAAGCAATATTGTCCATATCAGAGTGACTCAGGATGAGTCACGGGTGAGTGTTGGGGGCCTGTTGGCCCTCGACCAAGTTTTGTGGAAACATTAGCCGTGTTTGACCATTTTTGGGACTTCGATAGGCTAGTCAAAGACTTTATATCAACCGGCATTGAATGGTAGACTTGATTGAATCTGGCTGAAAATTGCTGCACTGTTTCTCCTGGTTGTCTTTTCAAGTGATAATATTCTTCCAAAATGAGCAAGGGATTCCTCTTGATCACCCATTGATCCAAGAAAACTTTCACAAACTAATTGAGATCACTGATGCTTGTAGCTGACAAATATTTATACCATTTCTTAGCTTTGCTTTGCAAAGATAAAGCAAAAATCCTAATGCGGACATCATCTTCTTCCACCTCAAAAAGGTCAAGATATTTTTCAAAACCTTGAATGTGTTTTTTAGCAGTGATGTAGCCATATTCTTCGTCAAACTTGGGGATATATTTGAAGTAATTGGCAGGGAAATCATGGAGTATGGGAGGTAAGACAAGAGGCTTATATATATCTTAGATTTTTACAGGTGTAGGAGTATGTACAAGGATTGTAACAATAGGATTAACCTCTTGAGGCTGATCAAGTTGAGCATGCTCTTCATAAATTTTGGCAGTTTCATCTGGATTAGGATCATGAGAAGGGAAGAAATAATTAAAAATAAAACCTATCATATCTTAGATAAACTTCCAGCTTGCATACTTGATCTTTTCAGATTGTCTTGTCATTGTTTTAGGTTCTTCCTCTAGTGGTGTCTTTGAATTGGAATTGATCTGGATTTGATTGGAGTTGCTAGGTGGATGATTCAGTATTTTTGTGTCTGATAACTATCCACGTTCAGTAATTAGATCTAGAACTTGATACACATTTTTGAGGAACACTCCCCAGTATGGTCGCCACTATGTTAGCACTTTGTAATTTGCCCAAGGTTGTGGAGGCAATCACAAAGGTAACATCAAACCACTTGGAGTCCTAGATATATCCCTCTAAGAATCAGAGAGGGCTCTCTCTTTTTGATCTAGCTTTGTTTATAATATATTTTAGGCTAGTTATTATTGTACAGAGGTTTCAATTTAGAGAATTGGGTAGGGCAGAGAAGAGGAACCATTGGGCTATGGAGACACAACAAAAAAATAATCAAAATCCATTTTCAATAGGCTAATCTTGCAGGGAAAGGTAGATAAATCACTAGATTTATTTGATTTAAATGAAATGGGATAGAAGAAAAAGAAATAAGTCAATTAAGATGAAGAGAAATTGAGAATTCTTCAACAGAAAATCAGATGAAAACATGGAAATTATTCACAGTCAAAACATAGTGTATCTTGCAACAAATTTTGTTTTATAACTCCTACAAATAATTCATAGATAGAATAGGTATGTAAATAGTGAAAACACATTTACTAATGAGATATTCACATCACCAGTGAAATTAATTACAAGAATCCTGCAACATAGCACTGTATTATTTGGAAAATGAAAACATGCTGACAATGAGCTACATTACAATGTTGGTCTTCTGATTCTCAAATCCATACTAACCTACTCTCTTTAACACATTTAAATTACCAAAAATTATAGAAAATAATCTCCCCCATGCTCAAGAGGTCAAAATCAACAACCTGGCCAAAGATAGAAACAAATCCCTGAAAAATTTTGAACTGTCTGTCATGAAAGATGGGCTGAAATGCTGAAAATAGGGGTCAACCTAAGTTTTAGCATTATGATGATGATGACACCAAGGTTGACTCTTCAAATCAATCAACAGCATGTTGTTGGGAGGAAGAAACTCAGTTACAGATCAAATATGGCAATCATCCTTTGCACAGAAATCATGACAGCAATGAGGAAAATGTAGCAAATCTTAGAGTAAGTGAAAGATCTATTCCTTTATGTTTCTCTTCATTTCAAATTATAAGAGAAAATCATAAGCAAATTTTCAATAATAGGGATGGAGAATGTTCTGAGGAATTAGTGGGAGATGTCATTGATGACAAATAAGTTGTTCTTGATCCAAATTTTTAGCCCTTGAGTTACATTGATCTTCAAACAAAAGATAAATTAATGCATTATAACTCTATACCATTAACCTTCGATTCATTTTAGTTTTTGAAGAAAAATTTTAATCATATCATGGATGATAAGCACACAGAAAATCAGGAATTTGTATTGGAACCAATAAAACAGTCATCTCAGTCATCCAATAACTGATGTGTTGGATGACTTTTGTTTTCAAAGTCATGGTTCATCTTGCAGTTACAAGCTTAAAAGAATATATGATCAAGACATTATTAGGCAATCAATTGCATGGCCTGGTTTAAGAGAAGTCTCATTACAAAATTCTTATCAAAATCTGCAGTCAAATCAGAATTTGCATGATGACACAAACATTATAAATACAGTAATAAATTATGATTTGGAATTCGTTGAATTTGAATACCAAGGGATAGGTCATGTCTTTCATGATCCTATAACTATCTATATGGAGGAGATTTTCACTTCAAAATTCCAATTGATTTCCAATGCCTCTTTAGTTTTTCATATATCTAAAGCTCTATGTTATGGAGATCATGTTGAAAATCAGTTCCTAGTTCCCTTACAAGATCTAACTCTGAGTTTTGTCAAAAACAATTAAAGAGCTAAGGTAATGGATCAAATATTTGATTGGTTATATTTTATATTTTATATCCCCTGAAACGAGAGATGATTTTGAAAATACGAGAGAGGTTTTTTTTCAAAACGGTTTGAAGAACAATAACCTCTCCCAGATTTTACACAGGTGTCAGCAGTCGGGAGAATCAAAGCCATCTCTGAGCGTTATTTTTCAGGCTTCCATATTTCCTATTTTGGTCACGATATTGCGATAGCTGTTTTGGAGAGATGGAGATGAATTTGGAAAAATATAAAGAGGTTTTTTCTCAAGACAGGATCATCTACAATAAACTCTTTCAGGTTTTACAAATCTGTCATATTTTTGGAGAAACAAGCGTCTGAGTTGACCCCTATTTTTAGTTGTTCGGCCCATCTTTTATGGAAGACAGCTCAAAATTTTCAGGGATTTGTTTCTATCTTTGGCCAAGTTGTTGATTTCGACCTCCTGAACCTGGGGGAGAGTATTTTCTATAAATTGTTGTAATTTAAATGTGTTAAAGAGAGTAGGTTAGTGTGGATTTGAGAAGCAGAAGACTAGCATTGTAATGTATCTCACTGTGAGCATGTTTTCATTTTCCAAATAATACAGTGCTATGTTGCAGGATTCTTGTGATTAATTTGACAGGTGATGTGCATCTCTCATTAGTAAAAAAAATTCTCTGTTTACATGCCTATTCTCTCCCTAAATTATCTGCAGGAGTTATAAAACATAATTTGTTGGAAGATACACTCTGTTTTGACTATGAATAATTTCCATGTTTTCATCTGATTTTCAACTGAAGAATTGTCAATTTCTCTTCATCTTAAGTGACTTCTTTATTTTTCTTCTGTCCCATTTCATTTAAATCAAAGAAATCCAGTGAGTTGTCTACCTTTCCCTGCAATATTAGCCTATTGAAAATGGATTTTTATTATTTTTTTGTTGTGTCCCCATAACCCAATGGTTCCTCTTCTCTGCCCCTACCCAATTCTTTAAATCGAAACCTATGTAGAGTAATAACTAGCCTAAAATTTATTATAAACAAAGCTATATCAGAAAGAGAGAACCCTCTCTTAGCCTTGGAGGGCTAGATCCAGTACTCCAAGTGGTTTGATGTTACCTATGTGATTGCCTCCACAACCTTGGGAAAATTACAGAGTGCTAACACTTGGAAAGATGCATGGCTTCTTGACACAGGTGAAACCTCTCATATAACATTCCAAAGAGATTTTTTTGAAAACCTCAATGACATTGAAGATTGAATAGTGTATTTCGCAAACAAGTCCAGCCTCAAACCCTCAGTAATGGACACCATCAGGCTTAATTTACCTGGACTCCTGGATTTTATTTTGCACTATGTACTCTAACTTCCTCAACTGAAAAGGAGCTTGTTGTCCCTTGTGCACATCAGAAAACAAGGCCAATTTTTTCACATGATCGGTGGCAAAGTTGAAGTACGGAAAGATTCTGATAACATGCTTGTTATGACCAGAATGGAAGATTGAATACTATTGAAGGTGAATGGGACATTTTCCCATACATGTAATGTTGCATACATATCTGATAAAGGTGAAGGTATAATTTCATCTAGTTATCCATATGGATATCAATGGCCACCCACCTTTTCCAACTGGCTCAAAACAGTTTTCTGACAATTTTGGCAATTTACTATTTTTCGCAGTTTTAAGTTTCGGGGCCATTTTGAGGGCCTAAATGAAGGTTTTTCGAGATCGATATCCTCAATGATAGACAAAGGCATGATTGAGCCCCCAAAATGAATCTCCTCGATGATACATTTCCAACGGGCTATCACACGCCTAAAACGGAGATCATATGCAAATGTTACAACCCCGGGAAGTTGATGTACCAACTTACCCAAATGGGGCCCAGATGACTTTTGGCGCTTCATCTCCTAGGGTTAGGTTTTTGGATGTCTAGGGATTTTTTCAGTCTTGATTATTGTAAAAAGGCCTTCAGAGACTCATTTTAACCTTCTTATTTTGAATGTGCGTTGGTGTCACATCTCTTCTCAGAGATAAGCCGCCACCATTCCAGCAAGCTTGTTTCTGCTGCATTTTACAGTTTCAACTTATTTCATTATTGAATAGAAAACCAGTTTTATTGTATCTTTGTTATTTTGTGTTAAGCACCTATTAATAATCTGTATTCATTTCATTCTTCTCATAAAATTTGGATCAGTGATATCAGAGTGGTCTACTCCTTGTTGTCTTAATGCATGTCCCCAACGAGGTCGGAGTACAAAGAGTTGGGTCTCAAGCTTGTTTCTCTTGAGGACAAAATCTCTCGCATGTCCAAGAGACCTCCCATGGCAGGAGAAAATAAATATGACGGGACAGGAGATCCTTTCAAACTGTTGATTGAGGAATCCCTCACGCAACAGAGGAACGAGATAATGGATAGTTTCACGCAAATCCTTCGGTGACTACCAACAGGCGATGCATCTTCTTCGAAAGTAGGCGCCGCCCCCTTCAAGGTAAAAATAAACTTTGATATTCCTATATTTGAAGGTCAGATAGACGCAGATGTTGTAGACAAGTGGTTGAATCTACTAGAAGGGTATTTTTTTATTCCATGACTTTTCGAATAGAGAAAAGATTACTTTTGCACTCCTCAAAGTCGTTCCCCGTGTCAAATATTGGTGGGAAACTTTCTGTGAGCAAAAGGAAATAGAGGAAACCTCATTATTTTCAGTCACGGCCACCTGGGAATCCTTCAGGTATTCTATTAAGTAACAATACCACCCTATCAGAATTTATAACGACCTGTATACCAAATGGACCACACTGTGGCAAGAAAGAGACCAAGTAGTGCCAGATTTCACAAATATCTTCCATACCTTGCGCACCAAGTTGGGTATCAAATA
Organism: Picea sitchensis; assembly: GCA_010110895.2. Lineage (NCBI taxonomy): Eukaryota > Viridiplantae > Streptophyta > Pinopsida > Pinales > Pinaceae > Picea > Picea sitchensis. The sequence continues at coordinate 299,229 of SNQJ01S0002945.1, read as the reverse complement.
TTTGTAGAACCATCTGGTGCTCAAGTATCGCGGTGCTCTGCATAGATACATCTAGACCGAAATATAATTTATGAACATCTCATCCTTGGGCGTGGCCTACCGATATGTCGTCAAAATTGAGCAAAAGATCCAACAAAATATGCAGCAATTTGGGCCTGGGAACCCCTCACAACAAAATCCAGGAAAGGGTGGCCCCAACCCACCGAACAAAGGACAAAGAAAATATGGACAATATTAGGACAACTAGTCCAAGCCGCAAGCAAAGAAGGACACCAAAAAGACAAAGAAAGATACCAAGAAGTGGTGTGACTTCCATAAGATCCCTTGGCATAACATTGTTGACTGTCACTCAAAGCACTCGCTAGTGGACCAAGTGAAAGCCTATGAATCAAATGCAGATTCTGATTCTGAGCCAGAACTAGAAAGGGGAAGACAGATCATTGACATGGAACCAAATTCCACCGTTGCTACCACCAAGCTCCAGCCTGGTGAACCAGATGAGCCAGAAGAAGGAGAGCGCCTCTTCCATTCACGGATTTGTGTAAAAGGCACCCCGCTACACTTCATCGTTGATAGAGGTAGTGTTATAACCCAAATTTGCACCATACATGCTTACCTGGAATCAAGCCATTTCAGATCCCTTCTTTGCCAAACCACTGCTAACCAACTCTTTAAAAAACCTCTTTTATAAGGGCCCACATGCCCAACTCCATTACTGCACGCATGTACATGCTAGCTGACCTAAAACAACCCGTGTGTACCTACAAAAGCACAAAAAAAGGAAATTTTCCGACAGAACACACAGCTTTGGGTGAGTTAATTGAATCTTCGGGCCATGCATGGCCGAGGGTTCGTCCAAATACCTAGCTTCTTCTAGCCTATAAAAGAAGGGTTAGGGGTCCTATTTGGAAGAGGAGAATAAGAGTAAAGAAACTCTACCCAATTTCATATTCCCATTGCCCCAACCCTTTAGCCATCCTTGTTCAAAGAGAGATACAAAGCAAAGAAGTTGGAGGACATTTGAAGAGGAGCCCAGGATCAAGTTCGCGGAGCAATGGTCGGTCTTGACATTTTAAGTTGATTCATTAAAGTTAATAATAAAGAAATGCTTTTCCCATCCCACTATATGAGCTCTTCATAGTTTAGTGAATATATGTTTGAATCTCTAACAAATTAATCTATAGAACAAATGCATGTAGAGTTTGTTCCTTGTTTTGTACGCAGTTCAATCTTGGGAGGATAGCTACTAGCAAGTGATCAAGCGTGAAGAATGATCGACATCGAATGTCTGAAACAAGGTATGTTCATTTAACCATGTATTTGCTTAAAAGAAATGGGTATTAGGTCTGGGACGACGGTAGAAAGTAGAATTCTTTCGGTCTTATCTGCATGCATAATATAACCCTAAATGCTAGTCCGTAAGGGGATTTCCCACCACAACATAATTGGCGACCATACTAGGGACGTCTCTAGGGTTCCTCGGAATATTTTTGGGTATTTTTAAAAGACTGGTTTTCTTTCATGTTTTTTGAAGTTTCTGCAAATTTTGAGCTAACAAAGATTATGGCCTTCCATACCAGCTATCTTTGTTTCTTTGCTTGACTGTGTTTTTTCGAGACCCACAGAGGTACACACAGCCTGCATAAGGTTTGCACGTGTGTACCCACACCCTAATTTCTTACAGCCCACGTGTAAATGCTAGTTGAAGAAGTAACAGTAGCGTGTATGATTCCAGAAAATTGTTGGAGGCAGTCATCCTCTTCCCTGTCAGAATCAGTCATTCTCAGGGGTTTTCTAGAACTCTTTCTAGTCTTGGTTGTTTGTAGTCTATATCTTAGGGTTTATCTCAAATTGGTTTGTTTTACAAATTTTTCCTTACATTGTTTTTTTTTTTTCTGTTAAAGAAAGTGTCTAAGCCTTCAAGAGATCCTGGTTCTCAGTATCAGTGGTCTCTTCCTAGTTTGGATTGTTTGTTTTTATTTGTTTCAGAGTTTTAGAGATACATGTGGCCTATATAAGGCCATCACACGTGTACACGCCCTCTAACTCTACACAGCTCGCGTGCACATGCTTGTTGTTGAATTGTCAGCAGTGGGCTTATGAAGGATAATTTTTGTTGAGGGTGAGGCAGCCATCCTTTCCTTTGACAAGAGTTATACCTCTCAGGTTTTTCGAATCTTTGTTCTAGCAGTCAGTAGCTTAGGTTTGATCTCAGCCATAGCTTTCTTTTTTCATTTAAAAGTTTTCATTAAAATTTTCTTTAGGGTTTTTAGACAAGTGTGAGAGTCATTCTTTAAGTTGCTAGTGTGTGATTTCTTGAAGTGATTCTTTGCGATCTGCGATTAGGCCAGAATTTTTTCTTGGTTTTTGACTTGTTGATATTTTTCCTTTTTGCTTTGTGAGCATTCAAATAAAAAAAAATCTTTCATTTCTTTGTTTGGTTGAAAAGTGTTGTTTTGCATTAGTAACCAGGGAAAAGTCTTTTATTTCATAAGTTCTTGATAGTTTGATTAGATCATAAGTAGCTCATAGTCGAGTGAAATCCTTCTTTAAGTTTGCTTATTCAAAAGATCTTAGAAAATTTTTAAAAAAAAAATTGAAAAGTTGTTGAAAATTTGCGTTAAGTGAAGGTTTTTGTTTCCAGCTTTCTGTTCATTTTTACTTTCGTCTTTCAAACATCACTAGTTTCACTTTCATACCCCTTGACATAAGACAAGCCATAAAATTAACGCTAAATCTAAAATTCATTAGACTTTTATGTTTGTAGGGTTAACCAACTAGTTCAGGATTAGGGCCTTGGATTAGGTTGGAGAGGAAACTCTTCAAGGCCATTAAAATCAAACATTGGAGTCTGAGTTAGGGAGTGTCCAAGACCAGTATCGTGAAAGTTATCCGGGACCCCCCTCTAACACAGGGGATAAACATGAGGTCGTGTGCGGAAAGGTAGTGGAGATAACCCCTCCAAAGCTGGACCAATCGTAGTGGAGAACACATACAGAGGGCTTGTCTTGGGATTTCGTCGATTGCATTTGCCATGGAGCTTTGTGGGTCTCGAATCCGTTCGAGGTCCTCAGTTGTCTTCCAGACCACTTTCTCTCAATACCCTGCTCATTTTGGTCTACCCGACTTTCGATTGTACCCGCCTAGTGACTGTTCGCACGTTGGCAACCTAGTTGCCTATCGTTTTTAGGGACATACACAGGTGACTGCGGGGGTATACCACAGTACCTAGGATAGACATCGGGCCACTCTTTGCAAATTATACCCGAGGGGTACTTCTGTGTTCAAGTTTCACTTGCACCGGTGAGTTTCTCTAGTGTTGGTTGTTGTAACTGTTCTTCCAATTAATTTAGTGTTTGCATGTCTTATCTTATAGGGACTTTTTTTGTGTGTGTTGTTTTTGAATGACTAGAACACCCTAGAGTGTCTTTGATCTTTTCACACAGTCGAGGATCACGAGCTCCACCGGTCACGAAGTCTTCTTGGCCTGTCGTCGGTTACACTGGAGCCACCCCCACCACCACTAAGGAAAAAACTAGACCAACAAGGATCTTTTGAAGCGACCGGGTCACAAGAAATTGTGCCCGACCAACATCCAGAGGAATCAACTGTTTTAGACCTTGGAGTGAAAGCTTTTTAGTCTGATTGAAACCTCCACCACTGATATTTCGGCACCCACCATCGTACCGAGTCATCCTTACGGGTGCCAGACAGTGTCACCCACAACAATGGAAACAAATGTTGTTACTCCTTCTGGGAATTCTTCAATTCCCACTACGGTTGTCACCACATGAGAGTTTCCACCTCATAACCCACCATCGCCAGTCTGAGACACCATGGTCTTGACTGCCTCTACATTGTACAGTGGTCTGATCCCATCTCTCGCAGTGGCTACAATCCCTTTCACACCAAGTGCGACAGGCCCTCTGTTCTCATATGGGATGCCTAGTTCAGGTACAAGTTATGTACTTTCCTATCCACTTCAAAGACTTCAGGTCTGGGGGCAGGGAGCTCTAATGCTCCTCTGCAAGGACACATGGGGGCACTCCTACTCCTTTTAACGCTTTCCCTTACGAGGGAAGTCATATACCTCCTTCGTCCCCTTCACTCGGTGGCACGCATCAACAATCCACCGAGCCACCTGCACACCATAGTTTATTTGGAGCGGGGAGTCAAGGACCACCTTCGCATAATATGTCGGTAGGTTCGACGCTGCTTTCTTTGTTCGGTGCATTTGGTAACAACGCCTTCTTATCAACTACTTTCCCACCTAGGGGCAACCCCAGTTTCGGACAACCTATTCCTATGCAGGGTACTATTCCTGCATAGGGGGCACACCCAGGAACTTCTTCCGCATCAGGGCCTTGGAATTCTTGGCAGGGATCAGTTCCCTCGTCAGGAATGTCGATCTGGGGTAATTATTTTCACAATCAATGGAACCTCGGACAAAGCACTATGCCTATCCCCACGGGACTGACATGGGGAAACCCTTCCCAAAGTCCTTCGAATGTAATGCATGCCCAACCATCTATGTCCTATTTTGGAAATCAGTCGATGATGTCTCCTCACACGCAAAATCCATACACTACCCATGGATATGGTTTTTACCAAAACCTAGGCCAGCAATCAAATTTTTCCTAGCAACCTGGTGCCAGTCAAACTCTAGGCCCTTTTTTCCCAGGTTTTCACCAACAACCCAAACTACCCTTCCTGGCAACCTTGCATTTGCTAGACTTGACAAGGTTGTTGAATGACCCTATCTGTCACGATCCGCGTTGGCCTTCTATGTCGATGAAGTTGCCTTCGGACATCCCAAAGTTAGAAGCCAAGCCTAACGAAGATCTAGGAGATCATGTGACTACCTTCCATATTTGGTGCTCATCTAACTCGTTGAAAGACGACTCTGTACAGTTGTGATTGTTTCAACGTACTCTCATTGGGAGTGCCACGAAATGGTACATTGAGCTCAATCGCTCAAGATACTCTTCCTTCGGTGAACTGGTGATGGATTTCCTAACCATTTCTAGTTACTTGTGAGATACGATGTTGGCACCTAATTGCTGGCCAATTTCTCACAAACAAAGGTGGACCATATCTCTGATCACATCTGAGAATGGAGACGCCGAAAGAGTTTAATTAAGGTACCATTCCCACTAGCATTCCTTCTTGAGTGGCTCCTTAAGTCTTTGGTCCCATAGTTGTCCAAAGATGTCATGATGTCGGGAGTATTTTCCGAAGAAGACGCCATCATGAGAGCTCAACAACTTGAGCTAATCTATTCTCAGTCCGGTTTATTATACGAGATCTTGCTATATGCGCCACGCTCAATACTTGATAACACCAGACAGAGAGTTGGACCACATGCCGATGGTATTGTTGGTTCAGCACAAACAAAGCCCGCTAAGAAATTGACGAAGCAGTTGTAGCAATTGTCTATACAACACACAGCGGCTAGCCAAACTACTGCTTCGGCTACTCCCCCTACCAAAACGTCGGATGTACACACAATGCAATCGACTAATCCAAAGGCCACCCAACAGCCTGAGGAAAAGAAAAAACAATGAAAGAAGGGTAAGGGGGATAAAAAACCTACCTATAATGTTGGTGGGGACAATACTGAGAAACGGAAGGCAAGGTATCCATGCAACTTATGCGCGGAAGACCACCCGACCAATCTATGTCCTCGGCTTGCAGAAGCCCAAAAGTTTGTGATGCAGCAACAGCCTGTTGTGTTAACCAATCCATTTCAACATGGGAAAAATCTAACCCAAGCCTCTGGAAGCACAGAAGGGGGCAGCCAAGGACCCTCTTCGTCTTCGAACAACCCCGCATTCACGAATGTATATATGGTGAACGGTGATGCTTTTATATCGACTAGAGCGCATGACTATAGTAAACCAAGCACTTCTGATAAGGGAAAAGAAGTCGAACTCCCATCTCTTCCTCTACAGATTGAGAATACGTTGGGTGAAACAATGACACGCATCCCCAAAGGCACGTTCAAAAAATCTTCTCACAACCCAAACGCAAGGGCCGCCTAGAACTATTCTATGGTGGAAGATTTATCACAAACCCCTTGTGCAATGTCCTCTTTGAAGGTCCTCCAAAGCTTCCCTTCCTAGAGGAAATCCTTGTTAACCGCTTTAGGATCTACCGAGACTTGTAATCTGGGTGCAATCATGCTGGATAAAACCGACCTAAAACCTTGTCTGCCTTACCACGTAGCGTTTCATATAGTAGTGTCTTATCCCACGAAAATTTTTACTCAGAATATCTTTCGCACGATGGTTGATGAGGGAGCCTCGACATGTGTTATGACGTTGGCATGTTGGAAGGTCGTTGGCCAACCCGTTTTGTCTCTGTCACCTACTCTCCTCACTGCTTTCGATGGTTGTTCGTTCTGACCACATGGTATCATTCCCTCTTTCCCCGTGCAGTTAGGAGGGAAGACTGTGTGTGTCAAGGTAGAGGTAGTCGATGCACCCCTCGACTATAACCTCTTGTTAGGAAGGAGTTGGACTTATTCTATGCAAGATGTGGTTGCTACAGTTTTTTGGGTCTTGTTGTTTCCACATGAGGGCTGGATAGTGACCATCGATCAATTGTCTTTCTCCAGACCTGACCCTTCATTGGGGGCATCCACGGTCCCGATGATTGATAATCCTCAACCAGGTGTAGTCAATGTAGGGGTTGGTTTGTGCCCATCTTTGATGGGTACCTTTGATTACCCACCCCCTCAAGGCGATATCAAGTTTATATCCAATCACCATAAGGTTGATATTTTTCAAGTTTCGTCATTTCGCACGACTTACTTCGACGATCCATGGATACTTCCTTCCCCATCGATCATGATGGATGGGATAGGGCACCAGGGCATGTCCATTCCCTTGTCCACAATTGAAGTAGCATACTCTTTAGTCTAGCAAGATTCAGCTGACACTAATCCAACTCCTGCACAAGAATTCGATCCACTTCTAGAGCCTATTTGGGCTCAGGTTTCTCTCGCTGACACCGATTCATTAGACTTAATCTTGCCCTCTGATGAAACTATAATTGAGGCAATGACTAGTCTGGACAAACCCTGGGAAGATCTTCATCACAGATCACACTTCCTCCCAGAGTTAAGCAGAATCAAAGCTGGAGAATTCACCTTGACTATAACGGGAGATAGGTCTTGTCCTATTAATCCCTTAGCTACACACGAGGTTTATACTGAGGGTAATATGGAAACTATCGTTGAAACCTTACCGATCAATATCTCTCGAAACCTTGGCATCGTGGAGAATTTTTTCGTCGGAGGTGACTGCTCCCCCGGAGAGATTCAAATCTACACAGATATTTTTAAATAATTTCGTGACGGTTTTGCTTGGTCTTACGAGGAAATGCCAGGAATCGATCCAAAAATAGTTGAACATGAAATCACCACTTACCCAGATGCCAAGCCTGTCCGGCAAAATCTTCGTCCAGTTAACCCCAAGAAAGCAGCAGCCATTAAGGTTGAGGTTGAGAAACTGTTAAAAGCCGGTTTTATCTATCCTATCCATTTGACCCAATGGGTGTTAAACCCCATGCCAGTCAATAAAAAACAAGGTACAATTCATGTATGTACAGACTTCCGTGATTTGAATAAGGCCTATCCCAAAGATAATTTTCCCACACCATTCATCGACCAGATAATTGATGAATGTGCAGGTTGCGAGGCCTTCTCTTTCATGGACGGTTTTTTGGGATATAACCAAATACAAATCAAACCCGAAGACCAGCACAAAACAGCATTCATATATCCATGGGGTACATTTGTGTATCGTAAGATGCCTTTTGGTCTCAAAAATGTTGGAGCCACCTTTCAGTAGGCCATGTCTTTTGCTTTCTATGACATCAAGCATATAGTCGAGGCCTATTTAGATGATTTAGAATATCGATCTCACAAGAGAACAGATCATCCCACACACCTCCGACTTATCTTTGAGCGTTGTCGCTACTTTCGGATTCGCTTGAATCCAAACAAGTGCAGTTTTTGCGTAATATCAGGACGTTTGTTAGGTTTCATAGTGTCAACAATAGGGATCATGGTCGATCCTCTCAAGGTTGAGTCAATAATTCAGTTGCCCCCCTCACGCACAATCCTTCAACTTCAGAGTCTACAGGGAAAGGCAAATTTTTTAAGACGCTTCATCGCTAACTATGCCGAGATCACCAAGGGCTTTATGCACTTACTTAAGAAAGACGTTCCTTTTTATTGGGACAATGCCACTCAACACTCTTTCACCGCATTAAAACATGCACTCACAACTGCCCCTCTGCTCCAACCACCTAACTATAACAAGGATTTCCTATTATATCTAGTTGCAGTAGAGTCAACCATTGGCATGGTCTTAGTTCGGGAGGATTACTTGTTCTCAGAATATGTTATCTATTACATGAGTTGAGGCCTCATAGGACCATAACTCAATTATTCTCATATCGAAAAACTTGTTTTGGCAGTAGTCCATGTTGTTCAATGGTTCTGTCATTATGTTATGTTTCGCAAGACCACTGTCAATGTTGTCGTGAATCCATTTCAATACATGTTGACACAATGGGTAATAGGCGGAAAAATCAGTAGATGGATAGTCATCCTCCAGGAGTTTGACTTAGATTTCATTTCAACAAAATCCAAAAAGTCACTAGTCTTCGCAGAACTTATTTTGGAACTTCCAGTTGAGTCAGGTGATCTTGTGCCCGAAGAGTCGCCTATCAGAGGAGATATGTTTTTGATCACCTCTTAGGATCCCTATTATGGAGATATACTTATCTATCTCCAGACTTTGAGGTGCCCCACCACTGCTTCTCGTGATGAGCATCAATGCATATGCCATCAGGCTAAGAATTATCTTATACTCGATGATACATTGTATCGGACAGGTGTAGACTGCATCCTACGCCGATGTCTCACTCATGAAGAAGCAGTTATCGTGCTTAACGATTTCCATACCGGAGCTTGTGGCGGTCATTTGTCTGGGTTGGCAAAAACCCAAAATATTCTACGAGTAGGTTACTTATGGCCGACACTTATCAAAGATTGTATCGAATTGGTCAAGAAGTGCCACCCGTGCCAAATCTTCTCTCGGAAGATGAGGGCACATCCCGCTCCCATGTTTCCTGTCATCACAGTTGGTCCCTTCACCAAGTGGGAGATTGATTACACTACATGCAACCCTCCTTCANTTTATTCAACCAGATAATAGCAAGGTTCGGCGTCCCGAGGGAGATTGTCACTGACCATGGAAGTCACTTTCAAAACTAGATGATGGCTGAGTTAACATCAAAACTTGGGTTATGGTAGGAACATTCGTCACCCTACTACCCCCAAGCAAATGGTCAGGTGGAAGCTGTGAACAAAACTCTTAAGACCATTATACAGCGAACGATCAACTCAGCCAAGTCAAATTAGCATTTTATGTTATACTCAAAATTATGGGCTTACTGAACATCTATTAAGACTGCAACCGGTTTCTCACCTTTCCAACTCATTTACGGGCTGGAGGCAGTCTTGTCTATTGAATGTCAGATCCTGTCTCTAAAATTGGCAGTACAATTATTGTCAGACACTTCTCCACTTGAAGAACGGTTAGTATACCTTGAGCAACATCGTGATGCGGCCCTGGCCAACGAGGCTCACAAA
>SNQJ01S0002945.1:257790-269037 GCA_010110895.2 Picea sitchensis | reverse complement strand
CTAAGTTTGAATTGTATTTAATCAAACTAAGTTCGATTGTAAAAGGGGGGACGAGAGAGACAGGAAAGGGGAAGAGAATGCACAAAATTGTTGCAGAGGAGAGAAAGAGGATTCATTAATAAAAGTTTCCATCTACTATGCAACGTTCTTACATGTGTGAAACCCTATTTCTTCTGTGTATGATTATGTTATCTCTGTTCTCATCAAGGGAACATATCTGATCTGTCATATTATTTCAATCATCCCTGAAATCGAAGCCATACTGTAATGAACCGATATTTCATTCTATAAGTGTTGTACCGACGGTGGAAAGCAAAGCGAAATTCGAACGGACCAAGGATCGACAGTGCCGATCATCCAGAAGATGGACGATCGAGATCGGAGTGGAATCAAACAGCAAGGAGTCGATGGTCCCAATCGCAGCGGAAAAACGGGGGGTGCAAACTCCGATGCGTTTGGTGTTTACCGGTGCAGCCACATGTCCATCGGTGTATGGAAGCAGAGATTGAAGGTAAGTACGAAAAGGTGTTAGTGGTGTTTTCCGTTGGGTTATGATCACATCGCATGGTTATAAGGTGCTTAACACCATGTATAAACATATTTCCGTTGGGTGCTAGCAAACCAAAAAGTGCTTAATTTTCCAAATTCGACAAGAGTCCTGTCAAAAGAACCGAACTATCAATTTAGCAACAGATAACTAAATTTAGCTCTGTCTGTCAGATTTCACTAACACCAGTTGCATTACCTAGCGGCTCAGAAAATCATTTTTATTCCATGATCTTCACATAAATACATGAATTCTTTTGGTGTGAATTCACCTCCATTGTATTATCTTAAGCACTTAATTCTCAAATCCATTTCATTTTCAACCATCTCCTTAAATATTTTGAAATGTTCGAATGCCTCTGATTTTTTCTTGAGAAAAAAAATTGCACTCATTCTTGTATAATCATCAATAAGTAGCATGAAGTATTGTTCTCCATTCAGTATTTTTGTTCTCATTGGTCCACATAGATCAGTGGGAACAATTTCCAATGGATTTGTTATATAGTATTATTTTGATCTGAATTCAGTTCTTGTTTGTTTTCCATGTAGGCAATGCTTGCACATAGAAATGGATGGCTTTGAAATTTCAGTCATTTCTCTTATTACTTCCTTTCTGTTAATTTTGACCATATTGTCAAAGTTCATGTGAACCATTCTTTTGTACCAAAACCAACTTTCATTTTCCTTACCCAAAAAACATCTTTCCTTTCCAATCTCATTTAAGATGTGTATGTTGTTTGGAGTCCTTATTGTTGTAGCCACCAGTTTTCCATATCCTTCTTGTCTTATCTCACATTTTTTTGAGTTAAACAGAATTCTATGTCTCCGATCACACATTTGACTCGCGCTTAGCAAATTATGCTTCATATTTTTGACAGGTAGTACATTTTCTACTAGGGCATCTTTTCTTCCAAGCTTGATTGTGCCTTTCCCTATAATTTTGGTTGAGTTATCATTTCCAAATGAAACTGATCCATCTCTTTCTTTCTCCAAGGTTACAAACATGTCCTTGTCACTTGTCATATGCTTTGAACAACCATTGTCAATGTACCAATCACTTCTTCTACTTTGGGCTTGTAGAGCAATGGAACATTCTTCAACGTTTAGTTTATTATGCTTCCTTATCCAAATTCTTGATGGTTTGTTTACATGACTGTTGAAATATTGATTTGGTTCCTTTAGAGGCACTGTTAATCTATAATATTTGTCCATGTGTCAAAAATTGTCGCATTTATAACACTCTACTTCATTGTTTAATAAGCCAAAATTGTTATAGTTTTTGTTATATGATTCATGAGGCTTTCTAAGATGATTAATTCTAGAGTGGCCTTCATAGCTGCCTATGTTCTTATTAGCATAATCCTCGCATTTTATAGCTTTTTGCCCAAAATTCTTACAGGAATAACATAAACCAAGAAAAATAGTTTGGTACCTAGGAGATCTTCTTAATGGTGTTGTTCTTTTGTAGTTTTCTTCTTGATTTAGTTCCATGGCTGGTTGTTGATTCTGAATTCTGGATCTTCTAGGTGGTGTCATCCTTCCATAATATTCTTTTTGAGTTCTCTCAATTTCCTGAGAGTTCTCATTTGGAATCCTGCATTCTTCCTTATTGGTGGAACCTTTGATGACTTCCACATAACTCTTTCATTATGCTTCCTTTTTTGTTGTCATGGAGCTCGAACCCTTCTCAGTATATGTTTGGTTGTATCCCAGTCCAAACTTTTCATAGTATGGCCTTTGAGTACTGATGGTTTCATCCAGTATTTTGGTGTTGTTCTACTGCATGTTTCTTTTTTGAAGTTCTTTCCTTAGTGAAACTATTTCAGTTTCTAAGCTCTCCTTCTCTTTCTCATTTTCTTCCAATTGGATTTTGAGTATTTCTTCAATCCTTATGGATTCTTCCACTTGGAATTTTAGGTTCATAATCATTTATTAATATTCCTCATAGTTAGGACTTTGAGAACCCTCTTTTAGCTTAAGCAATTCTCCCTTGAGTGATTTATTTTTATTCCTTTCTCTTTTTAGCTCATCTAAGGCATTGATTCATTCTACTTTGAGATCCACTTCACATTCTTCTTCATAATCCTCTTCATCATTTTCAAAATACATAAAGAGTACATTTTCTGAGTCACTATCACTATCCTCATCCTCATATGATGAGGAAATGTCCTTTTTTGAGTAGAGACTTTTCTTGAAGAATTTCTTTTTGTTTCTTCTAATGTCTCCCTTTTTATATTTATTTTATTTCTTGGGAGCTTCTTCTTCATCACTATCTGAATTCTTAGAATAAGGAAATTTAGAAGAAAAATGACCTATTTTACCACAATTAAAGCATATTAAGGGAAACATACATTTGTTCTTTCCAGTTCCTCTCTTCAACTTCCTTACGAAGTTGGCCATTTCTTCATCTTCATCTGAATCATCATTGCAATTGTAGTTTGACTTTCTCTTTTGTTTATTATTCTTTGTATTCTTGGATGCCTTGAAATTTGCTTCCTTCCTAGGTGGATTATCTTGCTATGTTCTCATTTCATAAGATGTAAGTATCCCATGAATATCTTCCTTGCTCAACGTGGCAAGATCTGCTCTTTCTTCTATGGCCGAAATTTTTGGATCAAATCCCATTGGAAGAGACCTTAGTAGCTTTTGAACAATGGTTGGTTCTTTAATTTATTCTCCCAAGCATTTAATAGAATTTATTGTCTCATCAACTCACAGAAAACAAGTTGCAATATCTTCATCTTCCTTCATTTTCAGTTGTTCAAATTGACCTCTATAAGTTTGAATCTTGGCAGCTTTAACTTTGGCATCTCCTTCGTAAATGTTTTTAATTTTGTCCCAAAGATCCTTTGCAGAGTCAGAATGCATAACCTTGACATGTATTGACTCATTCAAGCCACTCATAATAGAATTTGTATCCCTTTATTTGTTTTCATCAAGTTTATTTCCATCCTTATCTATTGAGTTAGTGGCAAGAGCTTTGTATCCATTTACTACTACTTGTCAGACATCAAATCCCTATACTTGTACATATATTTTCATCCTTCTACTCCATAAGGCATAGTTCTTTCCATCAAAATGTGGTATTCCAATATTACCGTACTCCATGATCTTCCTTCCAATGATTAGATGGTTTTCTGAAGGACCTGATCTGATACCAATTGTTGGAATACTGAGAGGCGGGGTGAATCAGTATTATGAAATGATTTCCACTTTTAACCAAAATATGTAAACATAAAATTATCACGTATTCCTTCATTTAAAATTTCACGAACATATAACCATAAGCAATACCATTCAACAATATCACATCATACACAGTACACAAGATATTTTATGTGGAAACCCAAATGGGAGAAAACCATGGAATGATTTCTTCTATTTCATAAGATTACATTCATAGGAAGCACCAACTTCCAAATTCTCCAGCACCAATTGGAAGGAGGATCCAACCCCCTGTTTACAGGCTCCAACCTGAAGGAAGCTACAACTCCCTGAATTCTCCAGCTCTAACTAGAAGGAGACTACGACCCCCTGATTTACAGGCTCCAACTTGAAGGAATCTCCAATTCCATGTATTCTCTGACTCCAACTGGAAGGAGGCTACAACCCCCTTTCCGTGCCCCTTCCTTCCACCCTGAAATATAAATGTAGACTCGACCTGTCATTGTTACTTTCGTTGTCACTGTCACTACCACTGTCACTATCACTAATATACCATCACCAACCTATCACTACCATTGATCACCATCAACAAGACCAGATCCACTCACATAGATCATGTGCCAAGATCACCAATATCATCTCTCACCATCAACAAGACCAGATCCACTCACTTAGATCATGTGCCAAGATCACCAATATCATCTTTCACCATATACCAAGGTATGCCTCAAACATGTGTCATAAAATCATCAAGATATGTATCTCAAACATGTGCCAAAGATATATGCCAATATATCTAAGATATGTATCTCAAACATGTGCCAAAGATATATGCCAATATATCTAAGATATGTACCAAAAATATTCCTCAAGAGATATTCCTAAAACCATGTACCAAACATATACCATACATCTAAGATGTGCCTCAAATCATATGCCCAAATATCCAAAACATGCCTCAAGCATGTATCATAACATCAAAACACAACCTTCAAAATGTATATCAAAACATACCTCTGATTATGTAACAAACCTGGTGCATCAAATCCTAGACACTCATACCTTCTTCATCTTCAACAATAATAGAATAGCATCTTCATCAAACTTTACCTCAGTCTCGCGGAACTAGTTTTTGGATTAGTCACAAACCCTAACTTTCAACAAGCATAACTCCATAAATTTAATGATTAAAGATATGAAACTTGTACAAAATATTCTTCAATATCTTCTCTAAAATTCCTCCAAGTTTCACTCCTTGAATCATCCCTGAAAAGGGAGATATAGCAAAAATGGCATACCTTGCTGAATTCTGGCCTATTCTGGAGAGAGAACTTATAGAGAATGCCACACGTTGAATATTTGATATCTAGTTCTGAAACTTGCACAAAACATACTAAGGAATGTACTCTTTCCAAAGCAATTGGTCACATAATTTGGATCTTATATGAAGAAGTTATGATTGTTTTGCTCAGAACACTTATTTGAGACTAGTTTCATGATTATTCAAAAACCCTATCTTCCACAAAGTGTATCTCCAAAAAGACAATGACCTAGAAACATAGAACAGATCATCACGAGACTTCACCCTCCCTTGTAATTTATCCCTTCTTCACTTCATCTTCCTTTTGAAATTCACCTCAGATATCCTTGGTTACCTCAAATAAAAATCACTTGAGTTGATGTAACAAATGAACTCTTAGGTTCCTTATTTATACTAGATCTGGCACCCTTTTTTTAGGGTCGACTTGACCCAAACAAAATATAATTTAATTTCTAATGATTATTCCATTGAGAAAATTTTTACCAAGAATATCCTTAATATTTATTTTAATATACATTGCAATGGGGTCGACTTGTAACTTCTTATTTGCAACAACTTTTCTTCTTTTAATTAATTTGGGGCTGACTTGTCACTTCTTGTTACAACTATTTAAGGATTCTTAACCATACTTAAGGGCTTCCATCTTCAAGAGGGAATATATCCTCAACCGTGAGGAACCACGTGGCGTACTATCTACCGTTGGAAATGGCATGATAAGGAATATCCATCTAAGAGGGTTGTGCATGCATTTACAATGTCCTTCACACTTTTTTTATTCAAACAACTTCGGGCTTCCTGTAGACTTGTTCAAAGTTGACATCAATGAAAATCAATTTTCCAATAGTTGCCTCCTGGAGATCATGCAAATAATCAATTCCAGCAGATTCCATAACAGAGGCAAAATATGTGGCAGCTACATAAGAAACAAAGGAGATTGTGTGGCTCGGGAAAATACTTGAATATTTGTAGGAGAAACAAGTGAATTATACTCCTCTTCTAGTTGACAATACTTTTGCAATCAAGTTGGCCAATAATCCTAGATTCCATGATTGAACCAAGCACATCAACACAAAGTATCACATGATTTGATGTCATCATGTAGAGGCCAATACTATTCACTTAAGACATTGTTCCAAAAATGAGCAAATTGTAGACATCTTCACCAAAGTTCTTGAAGAGAAAAAATTTAGAAGTTCAGAATGATGCTTGGACTCACAAACACCCCTTCGGATTAAGGGGGGAAATGTTGGACACATAATCCTTTGTGGTTATGTTACTTGAAACTATAATGTAAATATGAAGAGTCATAGGTGATAGGAATAGTCACTCGTTGGGGAAGACCAAGAGTCATTCATTTATGTATATATGCACCTATCTAGCAAATGGAAATCATCAAGTGTGGAGTTATGTTTTCTACCCAATGCTTGGCCTGACACATAGGTTACAGTCAACAAATCACGGGCCCAGATTCAATCACTAACATATTCAACTCAACAAGATTTGTAGACAACAAGAGATCTCTCAAATAGTCACTCTAATACCATGTTTGGAATTGGGTGTAACCTTATACGAAAAAAATTAATAGAAGTGCAAATAATCAAAGAGGAAAAACTTAAAAAAATATTGATGGTGTCTAAAGACACTATTACAACACTTAAGAATAGTGCATTGTGATCATAACATCACAATTCATATTGGACATGATGTCTTGTATTTCAACCATATGATAATGACCCATCGAGTCCTCTATTTATAGTCTCAATATCTAACCAAATTCCTATAAATCGGGAAGATCTTGTCCACATACAACCGTCAATGGTTAGATTTGACTCTGTCAAATCCATTTTGTTTAGTCGTCTCATCAAAATTTATTGACGTGACCATCCATGCATCCAACTCGTAGTCAATTTCTTAGTTCATCGATCCATTGATCGACTATCTTCGATTTCTAGTAGACTGCCCAACCCACAGGCTAGTCAACTACTCGACCGACTAATGTCGACTTCTGGTTGATTTCCCGACTGATTGTTTCTAAGTGTTGGTTGACTACTCGACTGTTTGATTCCAAGAGAAGTTTGATGAACCATCAGAACCTGAGGTTCCAACAAGCTCTCCAACTCTCTTTATACCACCAATGGATCCCATAGAAATATTATGGGAAAATGATCGATTGGGGTGGAGAAACAAAGAAATTCCCTCACTAGAATGAGTATGTCAGGGGTGTATTGGAAGAACCCATACAAGATAGTCTCTACTCTCCTTTTTTTGAACAATGGAAGGGGTGTGGAGTTAAATGGTAATTTTATATTCATGGTGTCATATGATGCGATGAGGTTGAACACCAATTCCAGGGTTTTGAGGCAAAGGACCATCTAGTTCTTCATTTATAATTAGAAGGTAATTGGATATTCTAACACAATTGAGATTGACATGGATATTAGGAATATCTACACCACCCATCTTAAGTCCAAATGGGTCTTTCATATAGTTCAAGTGGTTAAGATGCTTTCCAGAGAAGTATATTTTCAAGCCCTAGATTCCCTAAGCATCAACCTTGTCCATGTCAAGATGAAAAGGTAGGGTTCTTTTAATGGAAAGGAAAATCAAGTTGTTTCTAAAACAAAATTGTTTAGTAGGTTGTCTTGGGTTGATTTTTTTTAGAATGTATACTATGAGTAAAACCTTTAATGGAGAAATATATCATTTTAGAAGGGTGGTTGGGATCACTAGATTCACCCATTATTCAAAATTTAGATAGAGAGAAAAATTAATCCATGGGCATTCTCTTCTATGACCTGTAAAGTTCCTATAATTATTTCCCCAAAACCCTAATTTTGTATCAAGAATGGATTTAAGAGAGTTAGAGGGAAGATTCTAAGTTCAATGAGATCATCCAAGTCCTTAGTGTTTTTCTTACCTAGCCTTTCCCTCTTCATCTATGGTACATATTGTGTGTGTGTTTGTGTGTGTGTGAAACAACAATAGAAGCACCTATATTATGGTTTCTTGGAATTTCTTCTACAACTACAAAATTCCCCTCTAGTTCCTCATCATGGAGAGTGGGTATCATGCTATCCAAACTTACCGAGTCTTATAAATCATGTTGCAAGTATTAGCAATAATAACGCAAAGAGATGTCAAATGCTTCAAAATTGGAACTCTAAGTTCATTTGCCATAATTATAACCATATTAACATAACACATCATCCATTAACATTAATTATAAGCATAACTAAGATTTTGAACCAAGAACTATAATCATTTTCAATTGATCCACAATGGATCATTATATAATTCGTCATCCATATTGGTACTTTTTGGGTGGAAAATTTGGAGGAATTGGATTGCAAGGCTCATTTTAGTGGTAGTTCCAAGTTTTGTGATTTGGGGTCTGTAACCTTCTAGAGTCATTTTGAGGCATCAAATTTCACTTTTTGGGGTCAAAACTTTGTGATCATAGCTCCCAGATCCATAATGTTGTTCTACACACTGAGAAATTTCCAATGGAATGAAAACAACCTCAATCGAAGTTCATATCCAGAATTTATGCCCCCCACAAGTTGACCTACCTCGTTGACCACCATGGTACCGAGTGGATGCCACATTAACCCCCGTTACTCACACATGTGGGGATAGTCTCATGTGGACTTTCAATAATATTCTAGAAGTTCCAAAACCTTAACACTAATTGAAGGTTGAGGCATGAAAAAACCTTAACCCTAGAAAAGTATTAGGCTATGTTAAGTACTAGGTTTCTAGGAAGAGAGGAGGTTCCATTATCTTAGCATTGTATTTTTTCCATAGCTAATAAAAGAATATAGGAGTGGGATTGGATATCATAAAAGAGGATGAAAAATATTCTATAGCATCCATTCTTGCCACAATGTCAAAGGAAACTCCAAAGTGAGTGCCCTTGTATTTGCATTTTCATAACTGAGGAAAAGAGAGAAAAGCATAGGTCTCACCTTTTGGTTGGGTTTTCTCCCATATCGGGTTTCCCATGTCACATCTTGTGTTCATTTGTGTGATTGGTGATTGTTGTGTTCATTTGTATTTTCAGATTTCAGTTATTTCCATAAATTTGAGCATTAAGATAATAATAATAAATCTGGGGTCTAAGGAATAAATCAAGTAATAAAATATTTTAGAATATTTCAAGATATATTGTGACGAACTATTACACTGGCATATCCACAATAGCTTACATATCATTAATTGACACAATGAATGAAATCAAACTAGAAAAATATTACATCCACTCTCTATGAGTTTCATTGAACTCAAACCATAATGCTTAACTTTCATTGTAAAAAATGGTGCAATTGAACCATGTCATGGTATCATGCATGCCATATAATAAATGGAGATTTAAATTCAATCAATATATATATATATATCAAACTTGCTACCACTTAATAGAAAAAATTCAGTGCATGTGGTGCACCATCGGCATGACATGATATAATACATATGATAATTGTTATGAGTTTTTAGTTCAATTCTCTTTGGAATTTGCAATGCTCCATACACCTTTCAGAGCCTCATGAAATAGATCTTTCAACTCTTCCTACACAATTTTATGTTGGTCGTCTTTCATGATATATTATTCTACATCATAACGTGGGAGGCCCATATCAAGCATGTTGATAAAGCATGCGGGAGCCTCCATAAGTTGAATACTTTGGTAACATTGTTAGTTAAGGTGGGGTGCAATTAGATCCTAATAAATTTGTGTCTGTGAAATATTGGCTCCACCCCAATACCTTGAAGAGCTTATGTGGGTTCTTAGGAATTATAGGCTACTACACGAAATTAGCAAAAAAGTACGGTAGAATTGTTGTCTACTAAAAAATAATTTCTTTTTGTGGAGAAAGGTTGTTGAGTAGGCCTTCTTGGCCTTAAAGGATGTCATTTCTCTACTTTTATCCTATAAGTGCCAAATTTCTCTAATACCTTTGTCTTGGGAGGCGATGCCTAGGTAGAGGGCTAGTTGTGGCATTGATGCAAGAAGAATGTCACTTAGCATTCACCAATAAGCAATTGTGTGATCACAATTTAGGAAAATCCACTTATGAGAAAGAGATGATGGCCATCCTTCACGCAATGAAGACTTGGTACCCATACTCATAGGGAGGTGTTTCCAAATCAAGACCAACCATTATAGTCTAAATTATTTTCTAGAATAAATATTATCATTACCATATATCAAACTTGCTACCACTTAATAGAAAAACTTCAATGCATGTGGTGCACCATAGCCATGACATGATATAATACATATGATAATCATTATGAGTTTTTAGTTCAATGCCCTTTGGAATTTTCAATTCTCCATAAATCTTTCAGAGCCTCATGAAATAAATCTTCCAACCCTTCCTACACAATTTTATGTTGGTCGTCTTTCATGATATATTATTCTACAGTATAACGTAGGAGGCCCATATCAAGCATGTTGATAAAGAATGTGGGAGCCTCCATAAGTTGAATACTTTGGTAACATTGTTGGTTAATATGGGGTGCAATTAGATCCTAAGAAATTAGTGTCTATGAAATAATGGCTCCACCCCAATACCTTGAAGAGTTTGTGTGGATTCTTAGGAACTATAGGCTACTACATGAAATTAGCAAAAAAGTACGGTAGAATTGTTGTCTACTAAAAAATAATTCCTTTGTATGGAGAAAGGTTGTTTAGTAGGCCTTCTTGGCCTTAAAGGTTTCTCTACTTTTATCCTATAAGTGCCAAATTTCTCTAAGACCTTTGTCTTGGAAGGTGATGCATGGGTAGAGGGCTAGTTGTGGCATTGATGCAAGAAGGATGTCACTTAGAATTCACCAATAAGAAATTGTGTGATCACAATTTAGGAAAATCCACTTATGAGAAAGAGATGATGGCCATCCTTCACGCAATGAAGACCTGGCACCCATACTCATTGGTAGGTGTTTCCAAATCAAGAACAATCGTTATAGTTTGAAGTATTTTCTAGAATAAATATTATCATTACCATAGCATCATAAATGGGTCACTAAAAATGATTGGGTTTGATTATGATATAATACATAATAAATATAAAGAAAATGTGGTGGTTTATTCTTTATCAAGGAAATACGAGGAAGGTGTTGATACTGAGAAGGGGGTGAATCAGTATCAAGTACAATTTAAAAAAAAAAATTCCAACTTATACTTAAACCATTCAATTATATCCAATGAGAAATGA
>SNQJ01S0002945.1:239538-257780 GCA_010110895.2 Picea sitchensis | reverse complement strand
CCCTAGATTGGCTAATGGAGCCATTAAACCCATAAGAACAAGTTACACCAAACGGCTTGGGTTATTTAGACAACCCCAGACCGTACATATTCTTCCAGTTGACGGCCTGTCAAATTTGCCCATCAACAAATGGTGCTAGAAGGAGGGCCTGAATTCAATTGATGGCATACAGAGGTTGAAAGACTCCTCCCCCACACACTTGCTCCCATGTCGTAACACATAGTCTCTCAAACAAAAACGTTACAATTGAAAAAGAAACTACCTCAAACGATAATCCTAAGTTTCCCGTTGAACCAGTGACACCAGCTCCTCAAGGGGCCAATGTTCAAGAAATTGTTCGTTAGTCACTCATAAGGTCACATAGTGCCTTGGCCTGTATCAGAAAACCTGGTAGGCCACTTAACCAACCCTTAGATTTCTCGAATATCCAAGAAAAACTTGAAGGCATTGGTCTACTCTCAAACCCTTTAGGAGATAATACCACCAATCCTATCGAAACACCTACTCTTGGAGTCGGAGGGTCCGGTATCCCACCTTATCCTCCTGGTTCTTCTTCATCCTCTTCAAGAGGAGATTCATCTGACGAAGGCAGTTCCTTGTATGAATCATCTCAGCCCCCAACACCACCAACACCCATGGAAAACCAAAACAATCCTTCCAGACCTTGGCTCGATCAATATGTCGTGGCTATACCTGGACCGCAACATCCATTGTCGAAACACCCGAAGAAATGGTTGTCTAAATTTGATCCAGATTCTAAACAATCTGTTGAGGCTCACATAAAAAAATTTATGTTGTCCATTAGACTCTGAAATGTGGAGCATGAAGATGTAGTATGTAGACTATTTCCTTATACTTTCGAGGGCAATGCCTCGACATGGTATTTTTCCCAACAACCCCAGACCATCGTCTCTTGGGACAAGTTTGAAACCTGTTTCTTAGAGAATTTTGGAGATGATAAATCTCCTGAAGTATTGGTTATGGAGCTCTCCAGTCTAAAGATGAATCCTAAGGAGAAAGTAAAAGATTTTAACCAGAGATTTATTACGTTAAAGAATCGAATTCCCACAGATTCAATACCCGCCTAAAGTCCAATTGTCGCATATTACACCAAAGCTCTACATAATAACATAGCAATTTGGGTTAAAAGGTCTAAAAAGAGCACACTGTTGGAAGCCTTCGAGGAGGCAAGCCAAATTGAAAAGGATATATTAAGCTTAAAATACAATCTCAATAGTGAAGTTGAAACAACTTCATCCTCTAAAAAGAAAATAGAAATCCTTACTAGGCCTCCTCAAGCCAAAAGTCAACCTGAAACTTTAGACTTAGAAAGCTTGCAGAAGGCTTTCCAAAAACTATCAAATTAGTTCATGGACTTGAAGAGATCATCCGAGGAGGCATCCTCAAGCAAAGGAAGTTTTAAACCTCCTTTCAGAAAACCTTTTCCTCCCAACCGGCCAAACCAGACCACTGAAGGTATTAATTTCAAAATCTTGTAGTACGCTTTGCAAACCATTCTAGAAGAACATGATAATTCTGTTTCTTCCCCTCCTGAAAATTCTGAAGACTTAGTTGAGGAATAAGTAGCAGAAGAAGAGGAATCATCCCCCAATATCTTCGGACACTTCTCTAACAATATTTTCCAAGCAAATTTTGAAATTGTCCACCCTTATAACACAAGAAGAAAAACACAGAATAAACCCTCTTCTGAAGCAAGTAATAATGCGCTTCCAAAACAGTCGAAGAAAGATGAAATTAAACAAAGTTCAGCATCCCCTATTTTAGAATACGATTTAGTTGAAGATCTAAAAAAACTAAGGGCTAATATTTTGGTGTTTGAGTTGCTGAAATTTCCCCTTATTCTGCAGAAAATGCTGCAAAGTATCGCTGAAAATAGTCAAAAAAACAATCCTAGCAGTAAGAAAATAGCAGAAATTGGTTCAAAAAAAGCCCAAAAGATCCCGACTAAAACAACATATGAACCTCCAGAAAAAAAGGTTTTTAGCCGGAAAAACTGTAGCAAATGTAAATAAAACTATTTTAGGGACAGCAGTTAAAAATCAGCAAAATTATGATGTTAACACTCGGAAAAATGTCCCCCCTTTTTTGTTAACTTTTGAAATTTTTAATAGGAATGTACATAATTTTATGGTCGATTCTGGTGAGTCGTCAAATGTCATGACGCTATCTGTTTGTCAAAAAATTAACACAGAAGTTCAACCCTCTGATCTCAAAATAATTCAGCTTGATCGGATGAACGTTAAGGTAATCGGTGAACTTAAGAATGTTTTGGTCAGGTTATCTTTTAATCCTAAGGTTCACCAAATTATTGACATTATTGTTGTTGACATCCCTGAAGTCTATGGTTTTTTTTTAATCAAGGATTGCACCACTGCATGGTTACTTTGCCACAGATTGGTCTCATTTGTGGCTGCCGGAAAATGGACAGCCCAATAAAATTAGGATAAATCGTGAACGTTATCTCAAGCACACTGTGACATATCTAAAGGATGCAAATGAGCCTTTTACCACATCTACTAATTCTTTTGAAATGCAGGGAATGAATACCTTCTTTTGTAACTTCATGACCAAAATTTCTCCTATCACTGATCCTGAGCAGCAGTCAGAAGTTATGACCTATGCTCAAACATCACCTTTGTCGAGTGTGCCAAATGCTCCCGACGAAGCTCAAATCTGGTCATTTTACTTTGACGAATCCAAATACAAAGAAGGAGTCGGTGCAGTATGTGTGCTCATAGATCCCGCGGTTAATAAGACTTTCAATGCCTGTCGATTAGAGTTCGAATGCACTAATAACACCACCGAATACGAAGCACTTTTACAAGGTCTTAGGAAAGCTGTGGATATGAACATACGAAATTTAATGGTATTCAGTGATTCATAAATCGTGGTCAGGCAGGTAAGAAATTCCATACATTGTTTATCACCACATCTGAAAAGTTACCAAACTGAGGTATGGAGTTTAATGCAAAAAATTTTATCTTTTAATATAAATTTCATTCATAGGCTAAATAATTCGGAGGTTGATTTATTGGCTAATGTCGCTTCTAAACTATTACCCACAAAAGGTATTTCTCCTGATGCATTTTCGATTGAATTGTTGTTCAGGTCGTCGATCCCAGATAACATTACCAATTGGAGAGTGTTCGACGATGATCAACAAATAATCAACTTCTTGCATATGGAGGACACCTTCCAAGGTGCAGTCATCGACGAAGGTACTCACAATGAAAACCTCCACAACTTCACGGTAATATTAGATCCTAGATCTCCTAAATCGACGTCTGATATGGTAAACTCTATTCCCAGATCCGTTTTAAGACTAGAGAGGTTTTATGACTTGCATGATAAATTTAGAGGGTCAGTTAATTGTAAAACGAACAATTCTTATTTGACTTATGAGACAGTAAATTTAGGGACTAAGGAAAATCCTCAAAATATTGATTTGGGAACGGGATGCTCTAAGCAAGAACAATCTTCCTTTATAAAAAAATTTAAATAATTTAAAGACATTTTTGCCTGGACATATGATGATTTGAAAACATTTGATCCTAATATAGTACAACATGTCATCCCCATGAAACCACAAACTCAACCTTTTCAGCAGAAATTAAGAAAAATGTACCCCAAATTGGAACCCACTGTCAAGAAAGAACTGAATAAATTACTAAATGCAAAGATAATTTCCCCAGTGAGACACACACAATGGGTGTCTAAACTAGTTCCTGTAAGGAAGAAAAGTGGTGAAATTCGACTCTGTGTCGACTTTCGTAACTTGAACCGAGCGTCTGATAAAGGTAACTATCTCGTTCCTCTAATGGAACAAATTCTTCAGCAGGTATCTGGTACAAAAAGACTATCTCTGTTAGATGGTTTTTCGGGATACAACCAAGTCCTCATGTCTCCCTCGGATCAGGTTAAAACTACTTTTTGTACCCCATGGGGGACTTATGCCTATAGGAAGATTCCTTTTGGGCTTATAAATGTCGGGGCCACTTTCCAGAGAGCAATGGACATTTATTTTCGTGGTCTCATAAATCAATCAGTAGTGGTCTATCTTGATGACGTTACCATTTTCTCTAAAAACAAGAAAGATCACTTGTCTCACCTTAGGGTTGTCCTCGAACAATGTCGCAAGTATGGCATATCTCTCAACCCTAAGAAATCAATCTTTGTGGTAGAGAAAGGAAAACTACTTGGGTTCATAGTGTCCAAATATGGAATGATTATCGATCCCGAAAGAACCCAAGCTATTTCCAAACTTCCCCCTCCCTCCTCCAAAAAATCCATGCAATCCTTTTTAGGCAAGATTAATTTCTTCATAAGATTTGTCCCAAGTTTCTCAGAAATGGTAATACCTTTACAGAATTTAATTAAAAAGGATGTTCAGTATCGTTGGGGACCCCAAGAAAGTCAATATTTTCATTCTATTAGAAAATCAATAATAGAAGCTCCTTCCTTGATGAGTCATGATTTCTCTCGGAATTTCACTCTTTACACTTTCGCCTACGACCGATCTTATGTTGTTGTGTTAACGCAAAAGAATGTTGAAAGAAATGAAATACCCATTGTCGTCATGAGCTCAGCTTTCAAAGGGGAAGATTTGAATTACCCAACTATAGATCAACATGAATATGTTGTTTTTAAAGCAGTGAAACACTTTTGGTCATACTTGCTGAAATCCAGAACTAAAGTCATTGTTCCTTACCTGCTGTAAGAAACTTGTTAGTACAAAAGGAATTGGGTGAAAAACAGGAAAATTGGATGACGTCGTTACATGAATATGACCTTGAAATAACTCTTGCACAAATTGTTAGAGGTCAAGGCCTATGTAAACTAGTGGTTGATTCAGTTGAAGGACAGGAAAGTCAAATTAACATCTCAACTGTGAATCAACACAACGGGAAACAAATCAGTTGTACACAAGTTGTTGCTAATTCTTGGTATGATGATATTAAATTTTATTTAACACATGGATCTGCTCCTCACTATCTTGATCCTAAAAACAGAAGAGCACTAAGACTGAAATATTCATCTTTCCAGTTAATAAATGATGTCTTATTTCGAAATAATTTTGATGGTGTTCTTATGCGTTGTTTGGAAAAGGATGAAGTAGAGAAAGTACTATATGAACTTCATGCATGCGAGGCTGGTGGTCACTTTGGTGGAGACACCACTGCTCACAAAGTGTTAAGATTCAAGTACTATTGGCCCACATTATTTAAATACGCCCATGCGTTGTGTCATAAATGCATAATCTACCAAAAGGTTGTTGGACGGGTAAAAAAGGCAGCATTCCCTTTGTAGCCTGTTACTATAGATTCACCTTTTCAGCAATGGGGTCTTGACATCATAGGACCGATTAACCCTTCTTCTTCATAGCATCACAAATATATCATTACGGCAACGGATTATTTTACCAGATGGTCTGAAGCTGCACCTTTGAAAGTGGTAAACATGAATCAGGTAGTATCTTTCCTTAATTCGCATATCATTACTCGATTCGGCATTCCTGAATGTTCAGTCTTTGATAACACATCTTATTTCTCATCCCTTGATATGAATTTCTTTGTCTTAAATAAAGGGATTAAATTTGAATATTCTGCCAGTTACTACCCTCAAGGAAATGGTCTAGCAGAATCGACAAATAAAAATTTAATCAAGATCATTAAGAGGACAGTTTCTGAAAACCACAAGAACTGGCACAACACACTATTTAATTCACTTTGGGTTGATAGAGTGACACCAAAAACCTCTATTGGTAATTCCCCTTTCTTTCTCATCTACGGGAGAGAAGCAATCCTCCCTCCTCATGTTTTACTTCCATCTTTGCAATTATCGCAGAAATTCCAAGAAGAGATTTGTCCTCCTCTGGAAATTCGAATTAATGCCTTATTAAAACTGGAGGAAGTAAGAGCACAAGCAAAGCAGAAGCTGGATCAGCATCATCATATTGTAAAATGTTGGTTTGATTCAAACTCTTCTTCAGATAGGAACTTCAAGGTAGGAGACTTGGTTCACAAATGGGATAAACCCCACGAGGGAAAGGGGGAACACACCAAGTTCCAAAATCGGTGGTTGGGACCGTTTGTAATTTCTGAGAAACTAGGTCCCATCTCTTTCCATCTGCACGATTTGGAGGGACAGCCAGACACTTTCCCGGTGAATGGCCAAGCTCTCAAAAGGTATTTCTCCTGATAATTCCATATGCACCTCCCTGTACATATTTTTCTGCTTTAATTTTCTTTTTTGTCTTTTGATGTTGGTTCTTTTCATTTTTCTTGTTTTGACTGGTTTCTGAATAAAT
The DNA here is from genome assembly GCA_010110895.2 of Picea sitchensis. NCBI lineage: Eukaryota > Viridiplantae > Streptophyta > Pinopsida > Pinales > Pinaceae > Picea > Picea sitchensis. The sequence continues at coordinate 251,452 of SNQJ01S0002945.1, read as the reverse complement.
TTATGTCTGGGTCACCATTTAGTTCATGAAAGGAAACAAAAAGTCTCATCATAAAGCAACACTCGAGGTCATTTCAAATCATAAGTGTTGTAAATTGCTAAAACTCAGACTAGCAAAGGAAACTTTCTATTCAAAATAGTCTTCCTGTTTTCACTTTATAATCATGAGAAGATATGATCATCATTAAAACTCTTTACATTGTCCATGTTTTTAAAGAAAACAACTCAAGTATGCCTTCATGTCCTCAAAAAGTTATTCTTATCAGAAAACTAAGTTCATATCATGATGAAGGTTTTCAAGCAAGAATTTAAGTTGGAAAATATCAAGTGTTTCAAAGTCTGAAATTTTCAGCATCACCCTGCTCTCCTGAAGATCATAAAGTTTATGTCAAATTGTAAATAACTTCTAGAGAGCTGAAATCGCTGCAAGGTGTGGGAAGTGTTTGTAAACCTGTCGAGATACTGAACAAGTATGCAAGCAGCGGGTAATTGCATGCATGATGCCAAGGCAAATTCGTCGGGGTATTGAACAGGCCTGCTAGCAATGAAGCAATGTCGGGTTCAAGAAATTTATCAGGTATAAATCTTTGGTATTAATCATAAAATGTCCTTCATCTTGAATTGATAATTCTTGGGCAGGGTAGAGGTGTCAGAGTGGGTTAATTGACATCCATGTCAAGGCTATGGACGCTCGCTGGCAGCATCGGCCCTGTCAATAGTATTGGATTCAATTGCTTAAACGTCGTCTCACTCGTAATTAAAACTTGTTACTGGATTGTGTTTGGACAGAAACACATCTTACACTAGACTGTGTAAATTTTTTATTTTGATCGGGATACTTGACTTGTTATCGACTGTTCATTAATTTTTCAATCATTCTGATCTGTCCTAATATGAACTCTCTGGTGATGCAGAGATAACTACTTCACCTAGTAAGTCACCATTGTTGGCAGCCCCACACGATTTTGTTATTTGAACAAGAAATTACTTTTCCTATAGCTGCCTTCACCTTTGTAAACATTACAATTTTTTAGATGATTACTGGATTAGAAAAGATGTTAATTAATTATTTAAGTTTGCGTTTTCGTTTTGTTTTATGTTTGATTCATGATTGAAAGCATGAATCAAACAAGAAAACCTAGCTTGCTATTATATTTTCTATACAAGGTATTCTTTTTAAGGGTCATCGTTCTTATATCCAATCTAAATCTAATACTTGAATGACTTATTTTTGGGTGTTTTGGGTGTTGATATAATTATTATATGGTTGGGTGATTTGTATTTGAATTATGAGGATTTTTGTTTTGATACATTTTAAACCCTTTTGCATACACAATGGTCGTGCTAGTACTCATGGAAATTAATGTGCAACTATTGTACTTTGTACTTAACTCACCTTCCTGGCACAGTGCATTAACAAGCCTTTCATTACGGGTATACGTATTCTACTTTGCATGTCAGACTTTCATTACCAGGAATGGTAAAGATTTACGATCAAACCCTCGATGTTCATGCTATGATAATGCACAGGATTTGTTATGGTTTTTTCCCCTTTATCCATTCGGATCTGTTCCTATCGCTCCTACCTTCTAAACCTAAAATTGTTCTGAGTCATCCTTGTTACATTCTAGTCGTGTTTGTTATGGCTCATGTTGTTCGTTTGGAGCCAAATGGTTGTCTGAAATTGCTATCTCATGATGATGCAATCGAAGATTTAAAAAGCCAAGGCTGGGATGCCTTCCTTAAAAGATTTGAAGGCTATAACCTTCAGGTGGCGAAGGCTTTTGCACAAACTTTCGATGGATGCAGAGTGAAAATTGGGGATACCCAGTTAGAGTTAACCAAGGGTTTTGTGAGTGAAGCCATAGGGTTGCCATCCACCAGTGAGAAATGGTTCGAAAACTCAAAAATTTAAGAAGTACCTTGGAACCTCTTCATGACCTCCAAGAAAATCAACTACTGCGAAAAAGGTATCTCCATCTATTTGGTTAAACCTAGGTGGCATGGCATGTTGTTCATCCTCAAACAATTCGTGACCTTTGAGGGTCGTTATGGTTTAATTTTCCTCTATCATATACAATTGCTTATGCATTTCATTGGTTTTCAATTAAACATTCATTTTTATCTGTTGAGAAGCCTATATAAAATGTCCAAAAGGTATAAGAGACTGAGTGTTGACTCTAGTTTGTTCCATCATGGCTTGATAAATATTCTGTTGATTCACTACTTGTCAACCGTGAGCTATTGTTGGGATGGATTTTTGATAAGAAATGGTTTTTCTACGACCGTTCCTATAGAAAACCCTATTTTGGGTGAGCCACTGATTAAAAAACATCTTGACATTCCAAGTAATGAACCAAACTCTCTTAACAGAAACCCTCTAGATGAGGCAATGCCAAGTCAGTCTTCACATGACCAAAAGGTTGTTGAATTGGAGGTAAGTGAACCTCCTATGCCTAAATTTGATGTTGTCCAGAACGCTACTGTGAAGCCCAATGTCAAAAAATATTGCAAACAAATGAAAAAAAAATGCACAGCTCTAGAGTTTCAGAACAAAAGAGAAGGTCGTCTTATTTCAAGAAAATTGAGGAATTGAAACGACGCTCATTTGAGCTCAATCGACCCGATCGAGGTCAATGAGGTCTCAGACTCCGAAATAGAAGATTTCCTGGCTTTAGAAGACCCGGATTGTCAAAGATTTGGTCTGAATAAACCCTATGAATTTGTGATGAACTTGCCATCGTGCCTCAAGGGTAAGGAGGGGTTCTCTGATATTGGGCTTGGTCAAGGGAAAACAACAGGTAAGGTTGATATAGACATGTTTGACTATACGCTTCATCAACATATTGTTCCTCCTATACATTGTGATGTTTGTTTCCACTGGATCGAACAGTATTACACGGATATACCCATCCTTCGGGCTCGGATTAAAGCACTCACAACTCAAAGTGAATCACTAAGACAAGAAAATATCAACCTCAGAGTAAACGCAGAGAGGAAAGTTAAACGCCTTAAGAGTACGGGGAACATAGTGATCAAAAACGCAACCAGCGTTAAAGCAATAATTAACTCTGAACTACCCGACCCATCTTTAGTCAATTACTGAAATGGTAAAACAATTTTCCTCGTATTATATTCATGTCATCTATTTTAAATTGAATCAGTTTGAAATTGTATTTTGTTTGCTAAAATAAGACTGGCTACAGAATCTTTCGATTCTGTAGCCAAGTCATTTATAAATGAAAAAATTAGAAATTAGTTGTTAATAATTGTCTAACTTATTCTTGTTTCGTTTTTCAAGAAATAGTATATCATGTTGTTGATCATATGGGGAGAACATGTTCGATCATGCATTTGAATGATTAGTATTTCCTTTTCTGTTTTCTTTGTTAAAATTTTTATTAATTTTTTAGAAGAATCAACTCAGTTATGAGTGGTTGTTAGCCCTCTATTTTTGTAATATTTTTTATCTCATGAAATCATATCCTATCCTAGGAGATAGGAAAATGGGATTTCAAATCACTTCAAATACTGTTCATTTTGTAAGTAAAGGACATCTTGGCCTGGAACATATTATGGACGAATGATTTTCAGAACTTAATGGAACAACTTATAGCATTTCGGCTTTAGACCAACGTGAATGTTGTCTCATTTATGTTTTGTTTCTCTTATTTTGGAATATTAATGTGTTTTATAGCTTTAGTCGCAATGGCATATTATGTTCCATTGTATTCATGTTTTAAATGTTGTGCATGATTTTATGTTCCATATATTATGACTGTGATCATCATATCAATTTTAATATCAGGATTTTACTTTGATGTTTAATTGATAGATAAAAATGAATGCTTTACATAAATATTTCTCTGACTGTAATGGTTCATAATCATAAGATCAATGGATCATATGTGTCCACTATTATGTTCTTAAATCCTAGCTGTCGATACACACCTTGGATTTATTCAGGAAAACTTTAGTATAAGCCTACTGCAGATTTCTTTCACAGGTGGGGAAGTTGGATGCTTTCGATCGTACAGAGGCATGGACACATTAACAAACTAATAACAGGTTAGCTTCATCGGCTTCTAATTTTTTTTGTTTTATTTACTAGTGAAATAGGACAGTCTTTGATTGGCTTTTGACCATCATTCTATCCTATTTCTAATCATGTTTTAGTTATAATTCTTAGATAGATGATTATAAAACAGAAAATACAGAAAGAAATATTTGTTTTCTTTATCTTCTTTTGACAATGATTATAAAACATTGATTTTTCAATGCTTTCACTAAAACTTGTAACCTGGAATTATTTTGTTCATAAATGACATATTCATATTTATCTTTCTGCTTAATACATTTGTAAATAACTAGATTAGAGTATATATATTATAGTTTTAACATTAGTTAGTTTATTTCCTTTCTTTATTTTAGGACCCTAGATTGGCTAACGGAGCCATTAAACCCATCAAACCAGGTTACACCAAACGGCTTGGGTTATTTAGACAACCCCAGACCAGACCTATTCTTCCAGTTGATGGTTTGTCAAATTTTCCCGTCAACACTTAGATATCCTTTGGTTACCTAAATCACTTGTAGATATTCAATATGCTCAAGTGTGTTTAAAATGAGAGAGCCTTGCCTCTTATTTATACTTTCATGTAGCTTCCTCAAGGGGTTACCTTTTAACCATCTTAACCCACTTTCCTTATTTTAGGGTTAATCCACTTCTAACGACTTGTCCACTAATAATTTCTCCATTAACTTTATTATTTAAATAATTTCTTTTGTATCCACTTTGATTTATAGTATACTCATCACTCCACTTTATTATTTAAATTATCTTCTAACCATCTTAACCCACTTTCCTTATTTTAGGGCTAACCCACTTCTAACCACTTGTCCACTTAGTAATTTATCCATTAACTTTATTATTTTAATAATTTATTTTGTATCCACTTTGACTTATAGTACACTCATCACTTCACTTTATTATTTAAATAAATTCTTCTTTGCAACCACTTTGACTACTTTGATAGTTTGGGGCTTCTAGATGACTCGTGAGGGTTCTCCAACTTCACATGGCCATAACTCTCTAACTGTGAGGATTTATGTGACGTTCCACATACCACTGGAAATGGAATGACATGTACTATCCATATAGAATAGTCTTGGATGCAAACATATTAAAATGCATACCATTATCCATCAAACAAACTTGGTTCCATTACCCAAACCTTTGTGCTACCAAAATTTCTTCAAGGGTTGAAATCAATGACAACCAACCCAATTAATCAACAACCAAAAGATGCCACTTGGGAACCATCAATTATTCTTTAGCAATTTCCCCACCTTCATCCTTAAGGACAATGTTACTTCTAAATGGGGAGGGTATGTTAGGGTCCTACCCTAAAATACCTACTTTAGGTTACTTAGGAATTATTCAATTGACGCATACATACATATTTATTGAATAAGGCCCATTGGTCAATAGTGTATAGTTATTTAATGTAAAACGGTCCACTTTATTGAATAAGGCCCACTAGGTAGTCGGTACTCCTTAATGAGGGGACCAGAAGTAGTTAGGGTGTTTCTATTGAGAATCTATTTAAAGAGCTAGGAGGCTATGGAATTTTTTTTCAAGTATTGTTGTATTTAGAACTTTGCTTAGTGAAAGGTCACCTCACCTTAAGTGGAAAGTGAACATTGTTTTATTTATTCTAATTATCATAATACAAGGGTATATTTTGCATATTTCATATTATTTTTCTCTTGTATTTGGTTTTCCACACTAATAATCTTTGTGTATCTAGTTTGTATTTTAATTTTAAGGGTTAACTAACAGTAAATTTTTCCTAAAAGAACATCACAAAATTTAAGTAAGGACATGTCACGCAGTACCTCATTATTGAAGAAATTGATGCCATATTGAAGGTAACATGGCTAACTAACATGGATGTCTCCTCGTCTCAACTAACTGGCTAACTAACATGGATGTCTCCTCGTCTCAACTAACTGATGATGAATGGCAACCAGGAATGTGGCATCATTGGTGGTGTCATCTCCCAATGACCCTATTGAGATCATGTTTTTTTTATTAAGCTTTATATCAAATGCAATGAAAATTGCCACCCACATATTGTGAGTGAAGTCACTCATGTACCTCAATATCATCATATTCCTATGGTTGTACCTTTCTAGTGGCAATAGAAACACTATGTTCTAATTCGATGAAATGTTTTCTCCTATTTCCATGATTGAGTGGCATTGGGGCTAATTAGAATCCTAACCTTTTACCTTGACTAATATTGAATATTTAGTACAACTTCATCATTGTTGTTCCAAGGACATCTTTAGGTGTCATGACACTTACTTGTGTCCTTCTTTGAATTTCCTTCATCTTCTTTGCATTTGAATTTTAACTGATTTTCTTGAGGATCATTATTTTTGCTCTGCCCTTTGTTCTGAGAGTTAAGGTTGCATTTATCCTTCTTTTGTTGCAATTTATTTTGGCCTCAAACACTTTCTTGCCCTTCTATTGAAATGTTTGCTCTATCTCAACATCGTAACTGTAAGCACTTCCCAATGAAGTGACACCCATAAACTCCATTTCTACTTAGATGTATTTATGTTGGTCGTTATGTCTCTCAAAGTCCTTAATACCCAATTTTGTATGCAAGGTATGCAAGGATTTGGTGTACTCTAGCATAATCTGGTCTTTACCTTGGTGCAAGGATGTCCATCTCGTGTATTATTATTCATAGTTTATAATGGGTAAATACTCCTCCTTGATGGCATCAATAAATTTACCCCTAGTGGATTTTATCACAAAATTTTCAAAATATCTAGTATGTTGTACATAGTAAGTATCTCGCCAATATTTGACATGGGGAATGGACTTCAAAAATAGAAAAAATAATCTTCTCATTTTTGGAAAAGTTGTGAACAAATAAATAACTCTTTAGCATATTTAACCATCTCTCCAAAGTTGATGCATTTATCTTGACTTGGAATAAAAGGATATCAAAATTAGCATGCACCTTGAAAGGTGTCATTCCTACAAGATGATTGTTTGTTGAAGGTACCTCTATTGCAACTGGCAGTCGTCATAGGATCTAGGAGAAATGGTTCATCATATCATTCCTCTATGTCTCAAGGTATTCCTAAAGCAACATCTTGATAAGGTCACATGCTTTGTCTTATTGATTTACATAGGTCAACATGGGAGGTCACTTTGGTGGGTGAGGGAGGTCTTCACCGGTATCTATTAATTTGAGGCCTATCTCCTTGTACCCTAAACTTGTGTATACTAACCTCAATGGGGATACATGAAAAACAACAAAGAGAAAAGATATATGATAACATTGATCCAAAAAGGATTGAGAACAAAATGAAAGAACATAATATTGCAAAGATAATTCACAAGACACGGTATTCAAATTAGAAAAGTATAATAGTGATCTAATTGTATATGGTGAAAGACATTGAAATGTAGATAGAAATACAAAAGAGATAGAATGATGGTATCTTATCTCTGAGAAGAGATGTGATAACTATGCTCATTCATAAAAATCCCATAACAAGTGGTTGAAATTGCATTTTATAACAGTGCCAAACAAATCCTAAGAGTAAAAAAATACGAGAACCCTAACCAAGAAGTATGATTAGGGTTCTTCATGAGAATGTTGGGCTATTTGAAAAAATGGGAGGCTTGAGCTATCCGGGAAAAAAAAGGGAAGCCTTGTTGGGATCATAATTTTTTGCTTGTTTCTCTATGTTGAGTCTTATTTCGCACATTGGAAAGAATGTTAGCAAACAAAGATGGGTTTTTGGTCATTAGGCATAACTACCTTGCAAAACACATGGCAAAGCCTTGAAAAATGCATCAAAAATCATAACTTGAAAACTTCTAATATTAATCTTTTTTGGACTAGCTTGGAAGGAAAAAAAAATCTCCATCTTTCTAAAAATAAAATGATTTATTTAAGCAAACCCATAATCAATTTCCTTTAAAATAAAATTTGTAATATTTATAATGATATATTATACACTTCTAACCAAAACTTTATTTAAACCACACCATTTTAAAGTTTCAACCAAAAAAATAATATATTTAATAAATAAAATATAAATTTTCATTACAAAAATCCCTTTATAAAAATAAAAATAAAATATTTAAATTTAAATTATATATTAAAGTTATTCTTTCAACCTAAAAATAACTTTAATGTATAAATCAAACAAAAAATAAATGTGTGGAAAAAAGACAAATTCAATTAAATATATTCATAAAAATAAAAATATTTAAATTTAAATTATATATTAAAGTTATTCTTCCAACCTAAAAATAACTTTAGTGTATAGATCTAACCAAAAATAAATGTGTGGGAAAAAGACAAATACCAAATTGAATGTTTGAATGTGTGGGAAAAAGACAAATACCAATCCAATTCAAGTTAGATTCTACGCTTTGGAAAGAAGAAAATAAATACCATAATCCAAATCATGTTGAACTCTAGGCTTTGGAAAGAATAACCACGCCTATATTTTTTTCCTCAAATTTGAGATATTGATAATCACTTTAAAGTTTTAACTTCCAAATCAACCTTAAAACGCATTAAGTGGTAGATGAATCAACGAAGCTCTATATTGGAGTTGGCTAATCACTTCAATAATTAGAACGTTGAACATAATATTATATTCTCTTTTATTATATTTGTTTTTATTATTTTTTATCACATTTTTATTGTTTATTATTTTATTTAATAATTTTAATGAATATAATGGTTAAAAACATGTGTATTTTTTTTTAAATTATAAGTTCAAACTTAAAGAAGTAAAATATATACATTTACATATAATTTGAATGTTTAAAGACTTTTAATACAATTTATATTAAAAAAATTAACAACTTTACAATTTAATTCTAATTCATCTGTCAAAATAAACAATTATAATAATTTTAGATATTATTTTCCCCACAATCAAGCCCACTTAGCTTGCTACCCCATTTGCAAAACCTTAGCAAGTATTGTGCCTTATGAACTACCCACTTAGAGCTCCCTTGACTCTTATTATTTAAGCATATAGGAGCTTCCACAGTGCAAGATATTAGATATTATTTTTGGGATTAACTGAGTAGTGTAAGTCATTAATCTATGACCCATATTCATGAGCTGATCAATAATTCTCATGATTTGAATAACCCTAATCATGAGAAGCCCCTATATGATTAAATATAATAATTGAGCACCTGAGTGGGTCCAATGGTTAAGAGCATGTGTTATCTCCGGGGATGTCACAAGTTCAAAACCTGCGGGGGGTAGGGATGCTCATATTGGCCCGTTGTGACAAAGCTGGAAGGGTAGACGACTCCTGGGATAGAGGTTCACCCGGGCTGTTGGATATACTCTTGGGAGGTTGCTGTTCCCATGGTTAAAAAAAAATATATATATATATAATAATTTTATTAAAAAAAAATTAGTTAATATTATGATGGGATGATTAAATCTAATTTTTCATCATTTGAATGGCAAATTTATCCATTTATTTATTTATTTGTTCAATTCTATTAAAATGTGATGTTATTATTAAATCTAATTTTTCATCATATTTGACGGGGCAAATCCTTTGACAAGTTATTTATCTGTCAAATTCCATTCAAATGTGAAAAAAAAATGAAATAAAACTGTAATATTATGATGCGATGATTAAATCCAATTTTCCTCATATTTAATGGACAAATGGCCGCTAACAAGCCTGTCAAATTCCATTAAATATGAAAAAAAATAAAAAATTATAATATAATTACATCCAAAATTTTCATAATATTTTCGGGCAAATCGCCGCTGAAAGGTGTCAAATTCCAGTAAAATGTGAGAAAAAAAATAAAATGAAATAAAAACCGTAACATATATCTACTTGTGGATTGTGTAAGCATTGTCCCTCTTGCACCGACGTGCTGCATCGCTATTAGATCACGTGATCATGCAATTTAAGCGTGTATATCCGTGAATTTAAAGTGGGGAAATGTACATAAACTCGATCACAAAAAATCAGCGCGGGCGTTTAAAACTTTCGGCGGGACTCGTATGGATATTTATTCATTCAGTCCACGTAAGATAGATATGAGGAGTCAACACGATAAGGCCAGATTTGATTTGTATGCAGATTTGATTGAACAAGCAGCAAATTCCATTCCATTGCAATAATATATTATTGGAGTTGGGAGTCGGGAGGACGTCTGTGTGTGTGTGTGGAAAGATGGTGCCCAATCTACGTTTGTGGGATGAGAAGAGGACAGTGAGGAACCCTAAGCCAGTTGCAGGACTCTGCTCGAGATGTGGGAGAGGAGCATATGTTGTGGAAGTGAAAAGCCAGCGCAGGCTTTGCTTCATAACACTCTATTCTCGCACCTGGCGTGCCATCATGTGCACCTTCTGTGGGGCTCTCCTCAAGTCCTACAAACACAGATAATCAGTCATTATTATTATTGTTCTTATGATTGCCCAAACCTAGGGTACTTATATCCCCACTTCCCCAGTACTTGAAGCCTTGTAATTTCATGATGGCAGGAGAATTGCCCCCTGCAGGGACAATCTGTCATTGAGGCAGCTTTGTAATTCAGAGGGAGAGGGAGGAGTTGTACATATAAACTTGTTTCCTTGAAATAATTGTGTTCTTTTTATAAAGGACATGTTTGGCTCCTTGAATTACAGGTTGTTTTGATTTTTAATCGAGAGAAAATGATTATATATCAAATAATATATGTGTAGATTAACTATGATATACTGTTTAATTCTTTCTTCTCTCGATTATGTAACTGAGATTCTGAAACTTCAGGAAGCTTGAGTCATGAAGACGATCTGTTTATGCTTCTGTAAATGAGAATTTTGTATTGGATTGTGGGTTGCCTGCAACTCATTTGTATTATTACAAATCCTATTACAACTATTCAGCCCGTTGTAATTTATAATGATTTTTTTATGTTGCTGAATTTGCAACTGTGTATGCTGTTATTTGCTTCACACAGGATCCATTCTCATAGCTACCACTATAATTTCCACGTCTATTTATGTAATCTATGCACAATGTTTTGTAAGATTCAACCCAACAACATCACAAGAAATATCTTAATGGTACACTCTATCTTCAAATGACCTCCAAATTCTATCTTCAAATGATCTCCAATTTGGAAAAAAAATTAAGATAAAAGCCCATTATCACTTAAAGCTTTCTATTTATAATGAGTTTATGCTCTCTTTTTTTAAGATTTTTAATAAGTTTTTGTTAATTTACTGTTTGAAATTATATTAATTGATTGATATTTTTAATTCTCAATAATATTCGTACATATTTTTATAAAATATTTAACCGTATGGAAGCTTTAGGTTTATCATGAATTTATATTTATTGATTTAATTTGAAAATTATATTATATTAACTTATTATTTTAAATTATAATTAATTAATTAAAAAACATTTATTTAACAAAGATAATAGCTACAAAATAATTAGCTTTAAAAAACAAATTTTTTTTACATAGTATAGAAATAATAATTTTCTTATATGTAATTTTAAAATTTTCGGCCTTAAAATTCTATTATATTTATAAACATTTAAAATGCAGATTCATCTATATAAAAATTGAAGAAAGATTTAAAAATACAAATTTTAATATGTGATAGAAAAGTTGAAGTTTGTACTTTTTATTTTTAATCTGGATTAGTTACTTGAAAAAAATTAAATTGTACATCACCTATAAATTTAAGAGATTAAGAGATTTTTTTTTTAGTAATTATTACAATTATTTTTTATATTTATCATACTTAAAATATATAGATGTTTTTTAATTTAAATTATTTAATTTAAAAATTTGTATATATATTTAAAAATATATAAATTATTTTTATTGCATT
>SNQJ01S0002945.1:195835-227198 GCA_010110895.2 Picea sitchensis | reverse complement strand
GTAGTTGTAAAATTATGATAGAGTTCTTCAATGTTGTCCTTATAAGTTAGGAGGTTTAATTTACTATTTAAATCCTTTAAGAAAATGTCAACTTTACTTTTGTCAAAGCGCAAATTCCTTTGATTATCAGAATTCTCTTCAATAATGCTCCTATATTTATCATACTTAAAATATCACGTATAAATTTAAGAATTTTTTTAATAATTATTATAATTATTTTTTATATTTATCATACTTAAAATATAATTATTTTTTATATTTATCATACTTAAAATATAATTATTTTTATATTTATCATACTTAAAATATAGATGTGTTTTAATTTAAATTATTTAATTTTAAAATTTGTATACACATTTAAAAATATATTAATTATTTTTATTGTATTCAAAAATCAAAAAAATGATTTTTTTATAAAAAAACATTTAAAATTAAAATATTAAAACTAAATTTCACCCATAATTTTTAATTCTTATTAGTCCTTAAGATATCCAAAGCTAAGATGTGAGTTTATGTTAAATGTAATTTTTTAAATTCTTTTTAGTACTTAAGATGTCCAAAGTTAAGATGTGAGTTTATGTTAAATGTAATTTTTGTAAAAGATAATATCTATTTGAGAGTGAAGGTTTTCACATTTATTCATATTGTTGATGAGTTTTCTAGATTAAATTGTGTTTACAGTTTTGAAACATCCAAGGTTTTGAGTGGATACTCCACCCTTCATCAAAGGGGGTTATAATTAACCCCCCCTCCTTTTTGATTTTATCCTTTGACTTCCATTCATCTTTTCAACGATTAATTTATTCTCCTCTCCTATTTATTTTAAGCTATTGGCACTCTTTACCATTATTTAGCTTCATTTTTCCATGATGATGGGTGGAGTGTCCACTCGAAATGTTGGACGTTTCAAAACCCTAGACACAGTTTAATCCAGAAATCTCATCAACAATATGACTAACTGTGAAAACCTTCAATCTCAAATGTGTTACTTTACCAGCTATAATCGTTAATGATAAATACACAATCATACAATCCACAATACACAAAGATTTAACGTGGAAACTCAAATGGGATAAAACCACAAAACAATTCTCTTATAAAATCATGTAGGCACCAACCTATTGTTACATTGTTTGCAGGCACCAACCTGCAGGAGACACCAATCCCCTTAGTCGAGCACCAACTCAACACTTCCTGTAGGCACCAACCTACATCTGCAATATTTGCAGGCACTAACATGTGGGAGACACCAATACCCTTAAATGAGCACCAACTTAGCAATATGTAGGCACCAACCTACTGGAGACACAAATCTCCTCAATTTGTCAATAATGTCAAATCTTATATTTCCCTCAAACCTTCACTTGCATAAAATTGTTACTTTGTCTCTGTTGCACGGCGCATTCCTTCAGTTCACAATCTGCTTGATTTTAGAAGTTCCTTAGACCTTGCACCTCTTGGCCACCCTTAGGAACTCACATTATCTTCCTTTCATTCTCTGGCATTTTCGAACCTCAGAGCCTCAGAGCTTCTCTTCCACACTTCCTTACACTTTTTCACACACTCAAAATAGATTCAGGAAATGATATTTATATAGTCCATGCTTCCATGCATATGTCCACATAAAAAATATGTCCATGGGGTCGACTCCATATCTCCTCAAAACCGACTTGCGACACTCCTTAGAAATTGGCATAGACCCCCTTTTGTTTCATGTGCAATCTGCCCATAGACCACAGTACATACTTCAACACTCAACAATCATTCAATCAATCCTCAATCTATTATTGACCGTCGATTTGCTCACTTCCATCCAAAACACACAATACGTCCTCAACGCTCAACAACTGTTGATCTCATTCACTGGCCATTAGCACATGCAACATAGCTTCAATGCTCAGCGACCATCCGATCACTCCTTCGGATTTAATCTTAACCATTGGTCACACCATACGCAAAGTCGTCGTCCAATCAGTCTCCTCAATTAAATCTCAGTCGTTGATGTCATTCACTGGCCATTAGCACATGCAACATAACTTCAACGCTCAGTGACCGTCCGATCATTCCTTCTGATTTAATCTTGATCGTTAGTCTGTTTATTGTCCACCAAAACATACCATGCAACCACAACGCACAGTCATTGTCTGATCAGTCCTTGGATTAAACGTCAACCGTAGATCTGCTATCGTTGGCCACGGGAACGCTCGACACAACCCTGACACTCAGTAACCGTCTGATCCGGACTCTATTTCAATCTTAGTTGTTGATCTATCAGCTTGATGGTTTACTTCATCATTTCTTCTATACATACTTCTGCAGCCTCCAAAATACACCTCTGCATTCGATCACACTTATTTTGCACCTATACTTAAAAACTTTTCAAGCATTTCACCATGAGTCTAAGGAATTTGTGTTCAAACTTCTGCTATCTCCATAATACACCTTCACGTTCCACCGCGCTCATTTTTCACCCATACTTAAAAATGTTTCCAAGCATTTCATTGTGGGTCTAAGGCATTTCCCTTATTCACTTAGACAATTCCTCATACTAAGACAATTTTTGAAGTCTCACTACGGGTCGCGAGACATTACGATACTTCTCAGCCATGCTTCATTAACTCTGCAATGTCTTGATACTTATTCCATTTTCTAGATCTCACCACGGGTCTGCGGGTTCGTGTTCATTTCATTATTTCTTCACAAACTCCTGAATTTGATTGTTCCAATCCATTGTGTTGATGTTGCAGATGAGGTGGCTTCTGTGTGGACTTCTTCTACATGTATATTGGATGATGTTGCATCAGTACATGTCCTAACACGTGGAACTGTACGTGGCAGCTACAAAGTTTCTTGTTATCGAACTGGAATGGTACCAATGTGGCACTCATCTTACTGAACATGTGGCGTTGATGTGGCATCTAAGCTCCCTCACTAGGTATCGGGCCCCAATCCTTTGATCTTAATTGTTGATCTCTAGAGATAAATGATCAAGATTTATCCAGTCTCAGGTCCGTAGTTTTTTGTAGTATACTTAGGGAGGTAATATGGGGTACCTAGGGAGCTACCCAATGGGAATGTGGTTATGTATTATTAGTAGAATTCATTTAATATATGAGAATGTGGACATTCAATGTAAGGTGGACTAGATCCACTATATTAATAAAGACCTATTATGGTAGTTAGATGTAATAAATGTGAGAAGGCTCTCTAGAAGGTTTCTAGGAGATAGATGGACCTATATAAAGAAGTGTAATAAATGTAATGAAACATAGTGAAGAATATTATGAATGTATGAAGCATTTCTTGAGGAGTGTTATCCTTCCTTAAGGATTAATATATGGTGTTACCCTACCTCAAGGGTTTTCTCTATTTCTTGTGTTTAGTATTTAGTGAATGGTTTGGATTATTCTTGTTGATATTGTGGGTTTATTTTGATATTTGTCTTCATATCTATTCAGGTACTTAACAATTGGTATCATAGCACTTTCCTTGGCCAAAGAAGGGGACAATTTTTCGCTCTTTTTGCAGATTTGTTTCTAGGGAAAAAAATAGGGTGGCGCACTTCAGGTTCAGATCTAAAACTTTCTCTATATAATTTGGCCAAACAAATTGGATATTTTAATTCCTATCGGAAAAATACCCAATTTCATAAAGCAAATCGGCCGAAACGGAGTTCAGGAAGTAAAGTTATGAGCATTTTAAATTCAACAGTTTTTTAGGGTTTTTCCGGAAAAACCCGCGATTTTTTGTAGTAATTTATTTTTAAACCCTAGTTCTCGTTGCAAATTTATTTCATAGCAAGATGTATTTTACAGGGAAATGTGATGGCCCTAGTATTTAAGCATTCATTAAATAAAGAAAGTTGGCATGGGAAGAGAATTGGCCCCATTGGGTAGCTCTCAAATTACAAGGTGATGTTGTCATTTGATGGAAATCACTTGATTATAAGGAGATGATGACACTCCCCAATGGAGAATTTGAAAAAATATTGGTCTCATGAAAAAAAATAAGGATACAAAGAGAACCAAGGGTTTATTTTCATGTGGCAAGTCTATATTACAGGTTCATGGTTATATTCATAAGGAGAAGGTTATTATTTCTATTAACCCTAGTTGCATGCATAATTTTATCAATATTTAGTTGGTTAATAGACTACAAGTTCCTACAAAGAATGTTCAAGACACAGGTTGTGAGTGAAAATGTTCAAATTTTTAAAGATTTGAAGCTCAATATGGATAAATATGTGTTGCATTCATATTTTTATGTTATAGATATGGATGATGTGGATATTGTTTTGGGATATTATTGGATGGACTCAGTTAGTACAGTTAATATTAATGTTCAAAAGAAGTTTTTAAATCTTTGGTACAAGAAAAAGAAAATTGCATTGCATGATGTGTCTCTTAGTAAGAAAGATGGGCCCACAGAGGCCAACAAAGAAGTTATTGCAGAGTTTGAAGTTGAATCAGAGGTAGAGTCTACAGAAGGGGATGAAGCAAAACCACATGAAGGACACAATAAATAAAATAAGGAGGTTATTGACTCAAAGACACAATGTGTTGCAAACTTGAATAAAAAAGCACACATTCGTACAGTTGTTGTATATCGCCATCCACACCACATAGAGAAACAACAATCATCAAGGCAAGGGCATGAGCATCAACACATTTATGCACCAGTAGGGAACCAATAGGGAACCAGGAAAGAAACCGATCAAGAGGTGCATGGAGGACTAATATCACTGCAGGAAGACATAAGGCTAGAGAAACAATTACATGGAAATCCCGACATGATGTGGATCAAGATCATGGTGGCCATGCAGTAGTTGGACAACATGTTCGGCTTCCATTAGGATGGATGGATGGTCGTACTTGGTATCAATTGGCTACATTGCTTAGCCGGTCATATTGTATGGTTTCTTCTCGTGTTTCGAGGTCGAAACATGTGAAGGGGGATGGAATGTAGTATGCCTACGGAGGTAATATGGGGTACCTAGGGAGCTACCCAATGGGAATGTGGCTATGTATTATTAGTGGAAGTCATTTAATATATTAGAATGTGGACATTAAATGTAAGGTGGACTAGGTCCACTATATTAATAAAGACCCACTATGGTAGTTAGATGTAATAAATGTGAGAATGCTCTCTAGAAGGTTCCTAGGAGATAGATGGAGCTATATAAAGAAGTGTAAGCAATGTAATGAAACATAGTGAAGAATATTGTGAATGTATCAAGCATTTCTTGAGGAGTGTTATCATTCCTTAAGGATTAATATATGGTGTTACCTTACCTCAAGGGTTTTCTCTATTTCTTGTATTCAGTATTTGGTGAATGGTTTGGATTATTCTTGTTGATATTGTGGGTTTATTTTGAGATTTATCTTAAGATCTATTCAGATACTTAAAATTTTCCATGACAAAAATTAATTCTTTGCGTAGGGTTCCATAGCTCGTATGCTCGCATTCAAACTTTCTTACCTCTTGTTTTCATTATAAACCCTTTGTAGTTATTTTCTCATGAATGTGGGATACATCAATTTCGTCAATTCTTCAACCGGGCCACCGATATCTTCCTTTCCCAAGCTTAGTCGACGCATGTCTGAGCTTCCTCTATGCCTTCGGACTTAAACTTTGGCTCCTCCATTGTTGCAATGGGATTCGTCCATCTTTTCGTCGCTAAAATTCTTGTTATTCTTATGCAGCCTTGAATCTATTTCATGCATAGTCACTTCACCTTCAAGGTAAACACAAAACTCTTGCATAAAATCAACATCACATAATCATATTCACGCACATAGGCTCATCAATGCATAGGGGCATCCTCTGTATGGTTTGATTCACAAAATGAGACACCCCATTGGTCTTCTTCTTTATCATCAATGACAATTAAACATACAGAAGCTTATCAATTCACAGAGACATTCATAGTCTCCCCCTATCATTGACAACAGTTAGTCTCCCCCTACATGTGATATCAATGACATCAATGATTTCCATAGTCATGTCTACCTTTGACATCAATGACAACACAATTTCCAACATACAATAGGTACCTCTTTTAGACACTAGACAAATTAGATTTCTATGGTTGTTGCAAATTGCAGTAGTAAGGCAGTCTTATAAAAACAATAAATAATTTGTAACAACAACAACAATAATAAGTGCTCAGAAATGCCACAATTAACCATGAAAATTTAGCATGCAACCAATAGAATACTATCCAATTGTTAGAGGCAATTTATGAATGAGTTAGGCCACCTTTATATGAGTGTATGCAACAAATTAAGTAATTTTAGATGGTTGTAACAAACCTTTTATAATAGTAGCAAAAAATTTAGTGAGTTTTCCAATGTTAGTGTTAATGAAATTAGTAGAAAGCTTGAGAATTTTGAGAGAGTGAGTTCATCAATCAATTTCACCATGAGAATGCTTTAAGACTAGTGCCTTTAAGGGTTATTGAGTCTTTCAAATGCAACTAAGCTTGAAGGTTGACCTATTTGAAACCAAGAGGTAGGATCTAAACACGAAGGTGCAAGCACATTTGGGCCTTAGGTCTTATATCTTGAGGAGAATAACTTATAGGGTGCAAGCACATTTGGGCCCTAGAAGTTGTTCCTCCTTTCTTGTAGCTTCAACTAGGTCAAAGATCAAAAGTCTAGGGCTAAAATTCTAAAGTCCTAGCACTTTAGGGATTTAGGGTTCTAACCCTAGCAAGGACAATTAACCAATTTTAAGACAAATATCACCTTGTGAGAGGAAGAAGCACTTGTGCTCCTCTCTTAGGGTTTCACCAAACAATATTCCTTGCAACAAATAGAAATTTCACCATAAACATTAATAACATGAAAAATAATTGCAGAAATTTACTTCATCCAAGAAACCAAGAGATTGTAACACTAATTGTAGAAATATCCATCCAAAATCAACAAATCCATCCACAAGAGACCTTTCTGAGTATAGTGCATGATAGAAAGAGCTAGTAACCCTTAAAGGGCAAAAAATTAAGATGTGTTACCCATAAAGGTGAGTGAAAGATGATCATAAAATGAAAGTGAGGCTAACCTTCTTATATGAGACCTAGTGTCTCACTTTTGTCCACATAACATAACAAATTCACCACTCTAGTGGGGTCGACCCCTCATTTAACATTTACAATGTGTAATAAATGAAAAATACATCAAAATAGCCTACATGTGTGAGACGTCAAGGTCTCTAGGGAAATCAGGAGGCCTTCAAAGGCCATGTGGCATCAATCTGGAGCAAGGTGGGAGAAAGTGATGTCTCTCATCACCAAATCATTCCATGTGTCATCAGTACCCCATGTATGCATCAAAACCTAACTGCATCATACCCTAGAAGATGATGTAATCATCTTAATAGGCCCAGCATCCAGGATCCAAGTGTTGCATCTAGGCCTCGGGGAGCTGCATCTCATCTATGCACTTTATGTTGCTGCAATGTCCCTGATCCTAGGGGAAAATAAGTCTTGGGGTACTCTGGCCAACCTATGGGGCTTCCATCCCATCTATGTGTCATCAGACTAAATCTGCTCCTACCAAGCCCATCTATCCATCGTTCAGGGCTCAGAGGATGTGGGAGCCAATATCTAAGGGTGGTGATTCATTGGATGACCCACTTCTCTCCATCACAGGTGTGTATGTCCTACAATAAAGGAAAAACATCCTAGGTACAATCCCAGGACGTCCTTCAAAGAACCATGTCAAGGCCATTCAAAATAAATCAAGTTATAAAACATGATTAGTCAAAGTTCATAAGAAACATTAGTCCTTAAAACATGCAAAGTAAGTTGCAAATTAAGATATAAGTCATGTAAGACAATTCACCTCAGTATCCCCTTCAATCATCACACCATCCCAGGACCCCATGTAAGTTACCAATTTTAAGTATGGGAGGGCCTTCATCCAACCCTATTAGGTGTGCCACCTAGACAGGAAATAAAATAACCCAGGTAGAGGGATAGGTACCGAGAGTAACAAGGGAAAGCAAAAACTCTTCAAGAGTAAGTGTGAAAGTGACATGGTTTTAGGGCTTACTTCATTGATAATGGTGTCATTGAATCCATTTCTATAAGCACCTTTGTGGAGGGTGTGCTTGATCTTCAGTTACCCCATATTTACATGTTATTTTTTCCAATCCCCCTTATTTGCCTTTTTCTAAGTCTTTCTTTATTATATATTGACAAGTCCCATTTGTAAGGTTTCAAGCCATTAGCATTGCATATTTTGGACCAAGGTGAGCACTAAAAGAGTAGAGCTCAAGTTTGGATCGGATTTTGTTGGTCCTCTTTGCTATCATCCCTTTCTTTATTTAGCATCATTTTATTCTTATTTTCATAGCAGTTGTGAAAAAACCTTTAGGCCTTCAACCCCTCTTCTCATGAGAGAATGGACCATGACCCATTGTCGAAGTTTAGTACACTATGAGAGGAACTAGGATGGAAATATTTAAGTATGGAGGGGAACAGAATGTTACCCTTGAGAGGGCCCCCAGTATTACCCCTTTTCTCTAGGTGGTGACAACACAAGACAAGGGCATAAAAGTTGACCACCAAGGTGAAACAAGGAAACTAATACAATTTCCCAAACCAATGATCTTTTATCCAACTTCAACCAAATATCCTCATCCACATTCCTGACAAATTAAGCACAACACTTTGCATGAAAGAAGGACTAAAATACCTCATGGTGATTATGTCTTACCATCTCCCATACTTTGTGTTTCTTGAATGTGATGAGCCTTGGTTGATTTGTATCTATAAAGGTGAATGAGGGGAGTTATTGTGCTATCATCTATGGACATGTTGATCATCATCATGGTTGGGATCATGTTATCCATTGTGGGCCATGAGACATGATCTCCTCTAGTTACCCCTAGGCATGGGGGGGTAACACCTCTAACTTCAATCTAGCAAATGAAATATTTTTCTCTTCATCTATATGGTGAACGCTAAAATAAAATTCTAGTTGTTTCAACCAATGATTCAATTTTAATGCATCGATATCATCTTGGTATGGATTTATGTCCACTTTCACTTCCATATTGAATAGAGACTATGAAAGGTTAACAACACTCGAATTCGACTGCTCTTTCTTGAGTTCTTTCCACAACTCCTTTCCTCGGTCTTCCTGATCTCTCGATTTCCCCTCCGATCTGATCTTTGAGTTAAAGCCTCCATCATCTCCAAATGGCCTGAGATTTCTTGCTAGAGCTTCCATGAGGAGGTTCATATTGTGGTTGATATCAGTGACCCATGCTTCCAACCTCTCAAATCTCTCTTCTACTAGATCTCGAGGGTTGTTATGAACAAACTCGTCTGCCATGGCTAGGGTTTCTGTAACTTCTCTTTAATTTGATTCCTGGATCCCACAACTTCCCACAAATAAACAAAAGAAAACCTACTCTAATAGCAACATGATCTATAAACTACCGTGGATATTCCACTGGAATAGTTCGTGACAACAGATTTGATAATAAAATTGAAATCTACACTATAAAGGTTAAATTCCTTTAGATTCCAAAATATTTAGTTATTATTTTTTTGTTGATGCATGAAATAGATAAAATGTGGAAAATAGAAAATAGTAAAATACAATCATGCACCATTCACAAAATAACAAAAACATTTGCTCCGAGAAACCCTTACGGGAAAAAACCTAGCTAGAAGGTGAGGTTGATCTGCTCTCTTTTCTCTGGTATGGAAATAATGAAAATAAAAAGGAGAATGCACTCTCTATGGAGTTACCTGAGACCTGTGGCCTATTAGGTTGCTACTGAACATTAACCCCCTTTGTTTTTCTCTCTAATTCTCCACTCCCAGTTGTTCTGCTCTATTATGGAACAAAATACAATAACATAGAATGGAACCCCTTCTCCTCCGAGCAGCCTGGTATTTAACATAGCCTGATAGTCATCTAGGGTTAGGATTTTGACTTCCACAAACTTGAATTGTGACAAGATTTTTGGACCTTCTATAATCTTCTTTAAATTCCTCACATGGCTAGTCCCATATGCATGAGTAATGAGGGTTGATGTGGTATCCTCTCGTACAATGGTGGTCAACATAATAGATCAACTTGCAGGAGGAATAATTTTTTCATACGAGCTCTGATTGATGCATGATCTACACCATTGAAAATATCTCAGAGTGTAGAACATCGTCAAGGGGGTGTACGCAATTTCTAAACACCAAAACCCCAAAAAACCCCATTTAATGCCTCAAAATGGCTCTGAAAGGTTCTTAACCCCCAATTTTCCAAACTGGGACCTACCACTAAAATTACCCTGCAAGCCAATTCCTCCAATTTTTTCCACTCTAAAAGCATCGAGATAGATGAAAAATAATATAATGACCCATGGAAGTGGCAAGTGTTGGAATGAGTAATTGATCCGAAAAGATCTTTTAAATGACAATGGTTGAGTTATTAAGCATGTGTTGATTAACCAATTAGGAAGCTTAATGAAAGAGGAAGAAATGATAAGAAAAAATAACAGCCATATACACATATGCAGCTCTAAAATAAAGCATAAACAACAACAAACCATAAACACCAATGTGATAACAGAGTTCGGCAATCTCGCTTATGTCTCTGGGCCTTTGTCTTAGTGGGTGAGGCTTTATTATTTATGTTCAAAGAGTTAAAATGACATCACGATAGTGCCAAAAGGTTACAACACTGATCTAGTCTTTTCTACCAGATCTCTAGAACCCAACAAAAGAAACGGCACTGAAATCGGATGACCAGAGCTCCCAGAAATGGCCCGCAAAGGTGCGCTCCTCAACAGCTTCCCTGCATAAAAATGGCTTTGGCTTGGAAAATATTCAGCATAAACTTACTCTGAATGTCTTACTCCATGGAATCAAGAAGGCTTGGTTTATATATATCTGAATTTGGTAACCATCTCCCAAATTCCCCCCAAGATTTGGCCTCAAAAAGGGCCCAATATCCCCCAAAAATGGCCAAAAATATCCAAAAACAGTTGAATAAATCCATACAAATCATATGCTATAGTTTAAAAACCACTTATGCAATATATTTGGGTCCAGCCCCCAAAACACCGGCTTTGGGTCCTATTAACGCGTTCCATGTGGCCAAGCGCCCATGCATTGGCCCCTTACCTCTCGACCCTGGTCCTGTGCTAGGCCATGTGGCCAAACCCCAATACATCCACGCGCTATCAACGATAAGCTCCCAAAAGATTAGCCTATGGTTTAGCCCTTGGTCTGCGGGCTAGCCCGATCGACTAGGGCTAACCTTATCCATGCACACCAAATTTACAAGGACTCGGGGCTGTTACAATGGGCATATGCCAAAAATTGCAATAGGGGGTTGTTCCCATATCTGCGCCATAACACAAGCAATCAACCATGGTTACATTGTAACGTTTGTATGGAGTGCGTTCCCCGGGGGCTGGGGCTTAGCCCCAACCCTAACCTCCGCCCAACTCACAACACTGCAAACTTAAATATAAGTTTGACACTCTATGGTTAAGACTCATCGTGTGGATGGGTTGGCTAGCCCGGCCTCGCCAAGATGTTTCCCAATGGGAGGTCATGTGATCGAACCTCATGGAGACCAAAAACATTTGCAATATAAACGAGCCGATAAATGGGTGCCACATGGCAACCCATGTCTGGGCCACATGGCATCGCTCCATATGCCTGCTTCTGCCACATGTCCACATGCTATTTGACCACTTGTCTACTAAGATTTCAACCCAGTCACCTACCACTGTACTTGTACCTTCCACGTGGTGTATGAATGTGCCACGTGTCACCCTTGCAATGGTGACACATGTCACTCCCTGATTGGCCCAACCGTACTGACACATCATCCATCTGAACGCCCATTCATCCTGCCACGTCAGATGTACAGACCCTGCCACGTTAGCACCAACTGTGCTTACCATGTCAGTTGTATGATCGTACGGCCTGTACAGTCATCTTCCACATGACACTGTACGGACTGTACAATCATCATTTTTTTGTATGTTTGGCAAAATGAACATATCACCGTAACTTGAGCATACAACGTTCGTTTGAGCCCGTTCAAGTTGCATTGGGTTCGTATCAATGAGGTATATTCACACGTCCATTTTGAATCTATTCTGAGAACTTTGATTTTTAGGCCTTTCTGAGCCCCATCAAGCTCCTGGATCCGATTCTGGATCACACCTCCTCACTAAGGACCTTTCAGTCCCCAAAAGGTTACTGACCAGTCATCAAGCTCAGGATAGGCCACTCGGCTTGTTCCCTGTCTTTGAACTCTGTCCTGTGCACCTGTCTCATCAAGATCAATTGTAACACAATCATGATAACTAACAGCATATTGTTAGCCATTTGTACCCTATCACTTCTTATTGAAGCCACTATCATCCATGTAGAAAACATTACTAATTATAGCATCAAAAATATGACTGCAAATGAGATGATATGTTTATAATACTTGCACGACATTATCTTATCTTGAAGCAAACTATGATTGATTTTCCATTCTACAATCATCTCATGTTCTTGCTTAAGATCCATTATTTGATTTGAAACAATTATAGGTGTGTTTCTTGCTTGAGCTGCCTTTCTTAATTGTTCCATAGTTTGAAGAGTTTTATTTTCCTTTACATGATGAGCATGAACCACATATTCTTGACCTGCTTTGGTTAAGTGATATTGATTCTTTGTCCTATAGAAGATTTCTTTACGATCATATAAGTATTGACTGCCTAAGACCATTCCACATTCACTTAGTGACACTACATCACATGTTACCTCGTCCACATCCTTACATGAAATTGCAAATTTTAATGTGCACTGTTTGGTTATGTGCATTTGATGATTGTTTCTTATCCATTTAAGTGTGTAAGGCTTATGATGTATCTGTGTTTTTAACCCCAACTGTTTAACCAATTCCTCTGAAATTAAGTTATATTGAGATCCACTATCTATCAATGTGTCAACCTTAGTGTGCCTCATGATGACCCTTATGTGAAACAAGTTACTTCTACAATCAAATCCTCCACCAATTTTTCCTGTCATACCAACCAATGAGACCTTAGATTCATCACCTGAATCTGATCCCAAGTCTGTGGGTCATGTTGTTGCTGCAACTATTTGCCTCCCTTTCTTTTCCTTGAACCACTTTGGTCTCTTCTCAGGATGCAATTGCCAGCAATGGTCCTCATCATGCCCCTCTTTCTTGCAATGTTTGCAAGAGAGTTTCTCTTCGTTTCTCGTCACTGAATTTGAATTCTTTCCATGCCACTTCCTTTTGTCCTCTTTCCTTGAAGACGATTCCCCTGATACACCAACACTTGTTTTCTTTGCTTCAATGTATGTCGCTTGAATAGAAACCTCATCAAGATTAGTTGGTCCAAACATGAATACAGTATTTCGAATATGTGTAGGTAAACCTCCTATATACTTCATAAGAGTTTCTTGGGTATTGTTACACAGAATGTATTATTGTTTCTTTCACTTTGGTCGATTTGTGTTGTTGTAGATCTAACATTACAAGGCCGCCAAAGTGAAGCAGGGAAAACAAATACATAAGGAAGAGATATCTAAAGGTATGTCATTTATTCCTTCTTTGATGACAAATTCAATGATAGTTACTTAGGGAAAGTGTCATGTCCTGTCCTGTTTTGTTCTAGATCCAGGTGAATCTAGGGAGATCCGTTAGTGTCTGCATATATCGATTTATCCTATAACAAAATTGGTGACTACATTATTGTAGTCATAGATTACTTTACGAAGTGGGCTGAGGTGATGCCTACATTCGACAATAAGGGAAATGACTCATTTTGTGGATTTTTGTTGGCCATTTTCTCTTAGCCTACTCTTTTTCATTTCCAACCAGTCTCTGAGTCTGTGCGAGATCCATATAGACTCTCTGGACCCAGAAGTTCACTTAGATTTTTTGTCCTTTTTCAAAAATCTCTTTGATTTCAAACAGTCTCGCACTGTACCTCTCTAGAGCCTACGAAAACCCTTGATTTCCGCACCCTACTATTTAGTCTAGTGCGACCTTCTCACACCCTACCTGTGTCTAGACTGCGAAAATGCCTAATTTTTGCACTGCACCTCACTATTAGGCTGCAAACTCATTTGTAAATTTTTGGATTAGGTCTTCTTATTCTTTTTTATGCCCAGATCTGTTTGTTTACCTAGGAAGAACTTCTTTTGTCAGTGTTTGATTGTTTGTTGATTTCAAATCTCGTGGTTGATTGGTTTTCGGAGATCGAAAACTTTTCTTAATCATTTTTTACTTCTTGAAATTTTATCGACAAGGGTATAATCTTTGATTCTGAGATCTGAGTGCTTGTTTGATCAAAAGCCTTTGATTGGATTAAAAGTTGGGATTGATTGCGTTTTTGGATTGTTTGCTGCCTAGAAAGTTCTTTGTCCATATGCATTTGAMGAACTACTTTCTTGTCATTTTTATTTTTATCTACATTGAAAGTTTGATTTGGGTGCTTGTTGAGTGTATCAATTTTCGTTGATTACTTGAGCTTTCTTCCTTACATCCTTGTTCTGGTTTGTGAAAGAAAAATTAAATCCATTCATTATTGTTGAGTAATCATTCATAAGAAAGTTTTTGCATAAAAAGATAAAGAAGAGAAAATTGAGAAATTTCATTCTTATGGTTGTTTGCAATCGTGTTCAAGAAAAAGAAAAGTACTTTTTGTAGCTTATAGTTCCATAAAATACACCTTCTCCCTATTGTAGATAGAATTCATTGAGAATTCATTGATCGAAAAATTGCATCCTTCATATCTATTTGCATATTATTGGGTCAAGGTCTCAACAACATTGGTTTCATTTCCATCTTCCTCTTGCGTAAACAACAGCCTCTAAAACACAACCCAATCTAAAATTTATTAGTAACTTTTATTTTCTAGAAACTCTTATCACCAACATTAGCTAGGCTAGTGCTTTGGAATAGGTTGTAAGGCACACTCTCCAAAGCATAAAACACGCTGTAACATCTTGTGCTAGGGAGTGGTGAAATCCATTTGCAACATTTTGTCCTGGGAAGCCCTTCTCACACAAGGGTCAAACCTGAGGTCGCATTAAGATTGGTAGAGTTACTCACCCTGCTTTGTTGGTCTTGGTGTAGAGATTACGCGTATTATGGGGGTTGCTTGAAGGTATACCCACAATTATGAGTGGAATCCTCTCGAGTTGATTTCGGGCTAGATACCCTGTCTTTGCGCATGGATCAGACTGTCGACTTTTCCCCCAGGCATCATTGTTGTTTTTGGTAACCTTAGTGGCCTATCTTCTTAGCAATTGTTAACACAAGGTGACTGTGGAGGGGCAAGACTCTATGGTACCTGGAATTGACATTGGCCAAACTCACTCGGGCTCCTTGGAGAGTATACCCATGATTATGTGTGGGAGATTGCACCAAGGTGTAAGTCCGTTAAGCAGGTCGTCAACGTAACTTTTCCACCCGCTCTATCCTAGCCCCTTCTTGCCTCGACTTCGCAACATTGGATTTCATCACCAACTAGTAACTTCAAAACGAGAAGGTTTGTTTGCATGGTTTGAACTCTAGATTTTATTAGTGATTGTTGTTGTTTTCCGTAGTTGGCCATAGAATTTCTTTCGTAAGATATTTAGCTCGATCAACATTGATCCTCCTCGATGCTCGTGGAGAATGAAAGGAATACCCCCTGAAGATCTGGAAGGTTCTCAACCCTTTCCTACCAACCCACCGGAGGGCTCTCCTCAACAGAGCGAAGTCCAAGACATTGCCACTCTACAAGTGGAAAGAACTAACTCTTTAGAACAATTCTGAATTACAGATTCTCTTGAGGGCTTGCAACTTCCTTCTGACTCTGTGAAACATATTGTTCGAGTGAATTCATCCGGATAAATTGTTGTTGAGTCTCTGGATTACCAACTGGACCTTTCACAGGACCTGAAGGTCATGATCCTTTTTGGACTACTGGCATTTTTAGACGGACCCTCTTTGGCTCAGGAGCAGGTGTTGATATCACTGTCACTCCTGAGCTGCCCGAAACATCTGATACCAATGCGATACCTTTTACTACTGCCTATTATTTCCCTAGATCAAACACCCAGCCAGCCGACCCTAAATCGACCATCCCCCTTCAAATGGCCCATTCTACAATGGTCCCAGATGCTATGAATATTTACACTGGGAATATGGTGGCTAACCAATCTCCCATTGGCACACCACTTTTACCTAGACCTACCCTGTCCCTTCCCCCCGGATATAATCTGTTAAATGCTTCTATCCCTATTCCTACTCAGGGTCCATCCTGCGTTTCTAGAGCTTTTCCCCCTCCTGAACACAATGTTGTTGCCGGTTTTATTTCGACACTCCCTCGTGTCCCCTTCGGAGGCTCCTATCCACCTTTTACTAGTGGAGTCGGCCCTAGTGGCATCACTCAGTGTTTCACACCTACTTATCAGATTCCTGTTGGTGGACAATTTAACTTTGGAGGACAGCCCCCACCTACCCCACCCTCTGGACAAAACATACCTACGGCCTTGACCCAGTATTGGAACTATCTTACCCAAGGTAATCCACAATCGACTGGGGGGGAATAGCCTCAAGCTACCTCTTTCATACCCCCTCATACAGGCCATCCATACCCAGGTCCACCTAATCCCATCTAGGGTTCGAACATCCCTAACCAGTACAACCTTATGGGCCACATGTATACAACCCAGCAACCGAATCTTCCTGGATCTTCTCATTATAAGAAAAAATCTTACAGTCCTACTGGTATACCTAAGGGACTTCCTCTCCAAAGTCACCAGTACCCTCATGTGAATACACAATTACTCTTTTTTGCCACTTTGGACCTCCCTGATTTGTCTAGGATCTTGAACGACCCTATCCTTCATTCTCCCCATTGGCCCGTTATACCAGCCAAGTTACCATCAGACATTCCCAAGTTTGATGGTAAACCGGGAGAGGATCCGAACAACCACGTAATGACTTTTCACCTTTGGTGTCCATCCAACTCTTTGATGGACGACTCCATTAGGTTAAGACTCTTCCAACGAACCCTTACAGATTCGGCTGCAAAGTGGTATATAGAATTACCACGAGGCTTCTTCACTGACTTTAATACCCTCTCCATGGCCTTTCTCACCCATTACCAATTGCCCATCCGCTATGAAACGGGAACCGAGATATTAAGTTCCTTCAAGAAAAATAAGGCCACTCATATTTCCGATCACATCCATGAGTGGAGACGAAGACAACGTTTGATCAAACTCGATCTTCCCGATAAATTATTGGCAGAATGGTTCACTAAATCATTCATGAATAAAATCTCTCACGATATTTCCATGGGTGGCGTTGTCACCGAAGAGCAGGCGATCAGTCGTGCTCAGTACCTTGACGTAGTTTATTCACAAATGGGTACCCTATATGACTTACTCCCTGACGCTCCTCGTCCTTCTACCACAGCTACCTCGACAACCCCAGTAGCCTCACATGTTGTTGATGGTGTGATTGGCACTTTCCACACTGACACAAAATCTACGTCGGCCTCTCACACTAATACCAAATCTTTTGCTTCTAATGTACATAATTCTCCATCTCCCACTCCTTCCACCAGAAAACTTCTGAGGTGAACTCTGTTCAATCCACCCCTGCCGGTAAAAATAAATCCAAAATAGGAAAGGGTAGGAACAAGGAGGACAAAAATAACCCCCAATCCAAAAACAAAAACACAACCTGCTGGCGAGAAGGATAAGCGTAAACCGGAATATCTATGTCTTATATGTGGTGATGATCACTACACGAAAGATTGTCCGAGACGAGCTGAGGTCACTAAGTTCCTTCAAGGGGCCCCAAAACCTCCTACACATGTCATCTTGTCCCAACCTTTACCTTCTCAACAACAGGCCCAATTGGTCATTCATGACCAACCCTCTCCTTCTAATACTTCATACTTCCTGATGTGCACGGGTGATTCAAATAAGAATGACATTGATATCACCACTCGGGCCAGAGATTATTCTCCCTCCAAAGAGAAAGTTGATGATACAGCACCGCCATTGGTACAACCGACTCCCTTGACTTCACCCCCCAACGGTACTCTTCATCTCGAACGACCGAGCCTCGATACTATTCTTCGCCCTCCTCCCAAGGGCGTTGTTCAAAATTCTGCCTTCAATCCTCATGTGCATGTTGCTCAAAACTACAACATCGTAGAAGATCTTGTGCAAGAACCCTCCGCGATGTCGGCCCTTGAAGTCCTCCAAAGTTGCCCCATGCCACGGAAGGCTCTATTAAAGTCTATTGGTGGAATCGATCCCATGGATACAAACTTAATAATCTTTGACCTGGAAGATCACATTCTCAGGCTCCCCCCTCAATTAGTGTTTCAGACACAAGTTGTCGTTGAAACCAAAAATATTTGTAGAATGGTTATTGACGAGGGACCCTCGACATGTGTCATGTCTATCACTTGTTGGAGAGCCATTGGTTCTCCTTCCCTTACCGAATCACACAACACCCTTAAGGCCTTTAATGGCTCTGGTTTTAAGCCCTACGGTGTCCTCCCTTCGTTGCCCATTACATTAGAAGGAAAAACGGTCAATGTCAAGGTCAAGGTCTTTGATGCACCTCTCGATTATAACCTCTTGCTTTGTCGCAGCTGGATCGATTCCATGTGTGCAGTTGTGTCCACACTTTTTCGCGTGTTACGTTTCCCACACCAAGGAAAAGTGGTCAYTGTTGACCAGCTAGCCTTTTTCAATTCCAACTCTCGTACCAGCAACGTACCTTCCATTTCAAAGACACCTCCTAGGTATGAGAATGTCGGTGTGGGTCTTCTTAAATATTCCTCTTTGCTGGGTATTTTCCCCATTCCACCACCCGATGCTCCACATCCATTTKTCGCCTCGATCAACATGATTTCCACCTCTATTCGAGAAACCCCTGCATCTTATGACCTGTGGATAGTACCCAACCCCGGTGACCAGCTTCGCTATGGCGAACAAATTCCTTTAAGTCCGGTCAAATCCTCTTATCAAGCCATTCAATCGGCCACCCCTTCTACCCCCTCTCTTGGTGATTTATCTCCAGATCCATTCCATGTCATTTTTCCTACAGACGAGATGATTATGTCTGTTATGTACATGGAAGATACCCCTTGGGACGATGGAAATCATCGTTCCATTCTCTTCCTGGAACAACACACCATTGAGAGTTACCAACGGATCTTGACTGCGTCGACCATTGTCGTCATTTCTATCGTTCCCGAGTCTACACAAGAAATGTTCTATGAAGGGAACTTAAGTAATATCTCACCCACCATCCCCCTTGACATATCCGTTAAACCTGGAGTTGTCGAAAATGTGCACATCGGAGCTTCATGTTCCAACGATGAAGTTGTCACCTACAAGTCTCTTTTTCAAGAATTTTGTGACGTCTTCGCATGGAGCTATGAAGAAATGCTAGGTATTGACCCTGACATTGTTTTACATGAGATTAAGACATACCCGAGTGCTAAACCTGTCCAGAAACGACTTCGTCTGGTCCACCCTCGTAAAGCAGTTACTATCAAGCTTGAAGTTGAGAAACTTCTTAAAGCTGGCTTTATTAACCCTGTGGCTCTAACTAACTAGGTTTCCAATCTTGTTCTGGTTAACAAGAAACAAGGTACGGTCCGCGTTTGCGTTGATTATAGGGATATTAACAAAGCTTGTCCTAAAGACAACTTTCCCACCCCCTTCATTGACAAAATCGTCGACGATTGTGCCAGGAGTGAAATATTCTCTTTGATGGATGGTTTCTCCAGATATAATCAAATCAATATCATACCCGCAGACCAACACAAGACCGCTTTTATTTGTCCTTGGGGCACTTTTTCCTACCGGAAACTACCCTTTGGTTTAAAGAATGTCGGCACAAATTTTCAACGTGATATGTCTTATGCCTTTCATGATATAAGTCACATTGTGCAACCATATCTCGATGACCTACTAGCTCATTCCATGCGTCGTGTATATCATCCAACACACCTCCGAGACATTTTCCTTCGATGTCGGTTTTACCGTATACGCTTAAACCCGCACAAATGTGTTTTTTTTGTAGAATCTGACCGACTTCTAGGCTTTATTGTTTCCCGTCAAGGGATTAGGGTAGATCCTTTGAAGGTCGAGGCGATTCTTAATCTCCCTCCTCCTTCCTTCGCCAGCTACAAAGTTTGCAAGGGAAGGTAAACTTTCTACGTCGTTTCATCCCAAACTACGTTGATTTAACACTCGGATTTACTCGACTGCTCAAGAAAGGTTCTGAGTTTGTATGGGATACCACTTCCAATGAAGCTTTCGAAGATTTGAAACTGACTTTAACCCGTACCCCACTACTTTTCCCACCCAATTACAGTCAAGATTATTTCATTTATCTCACACCCTCGGACTCTACCATTGTTATGGTTCTAGTCCAGGAGGATGATTCTCATGACGAACATGTCATTTATTATTTGAGTCGAAGTCTCATGACTACCGAAGCCAAGTATTTACATGTTGAAAAACTGGCCTTGGCATCCGTCCAAGTTATCCAACGTTTCCGGCACTATATCCTTTTACGCAAGACTACTGTGATTTCCAACTGTAACCCTATGCAACACATTCTTACACGCCAATTGCTAGGGGGGAAATAATCCAAATGGATCGTAATACTCCAGGAGTTTGACTTAGAATTCGAACATGCTAAGTCCAAGAAATCCTTGGTGTTTGCCGAATTGATATATGACCTTCCCTGTTCTGAGACGGAAAATGTAGCAGAGGATTCATTACCATATGAATTCCTTTTTCTGATCAGTTTCGATGACCTTTGGTATGGGGATATCATTATATATCTCCAGACTCAAACTTTCTGGCCTAATTTGTCTAGCATTGACCGTCGTCGCATACGTTACCAAGCCCGTCAGTATATTATCCTCGGTGATACTTTTTATCGTCGTGGGATTGACTCCATTTTTCGACGATGTCTCACTTTTGACGACGTCGATAAATCCTTGAATGACTGCCATTCTGGAGCGTGTGGTGGTCACATGTCTGGGTATGCTATTACCCAAAAGATCTTACGAGCTGGGTATTTTTGGCCTTCTTTATTCAAAGATTGTATTATCGTCGTCCAAAAATGTCACGCTTTCCAAACATACAACAACAAAATACGATCACACCCTGCTCCCCTACACCCTATAGTCTCCATTGGACCTTTCACGAAATGGGGTATCAATTTCATGACATGTCACCCTCACTCGGTCGGGGGGCATGGATACATTATTGTAGCCATAGATTACTTTACGAAGTGGGTTGAGGCGATGCCTACATTCGACAATACAGGGAAGATTGCAGCACTATTCATATTTAATCATATCATTGCTCGGTTTGGTGTTCCCCAAGCTATCGTTACTGATCATGGTAGCCACTTAGAAACTTCATGATGTCCGAACTCACCGAAAAGTTGGGTCTTCACCATGAAAACTCAACACCCTATTACCCACAGGCCAATGGCCAAGTTGAACCAATAAACAAAATCCTCATTACCATGCTTTGACGAATGATAGGGATTCACAAGACTAGTTGGTACATAATGTTGTTCTCAGCATTATAGGCCTATCGGACATCCGTCAAGTCCGCTACCGGGTTTACACCTTTCCAATTAGTTTATGGTATAGAATCCATCTTGCCGATTGAATGTGAGATACAATCTCTAAAGCTAGTCGTTGAACTTCTCCCAAACACTTCTGCTGAAGAAGAATGTCTGTTGTATCTTATGCAACTGGACGAAACCCGTCATGATGCCACCCTAGTTATAAAAACCCAGAAGAAACGCGTCAAAGCCCAATACGACAAACATGTCAAACCACATGTTTTCTCTGAAGGTGATCTAGTTCTCCTTTATGAACAAGATCGGGATTTGCTAGGAGCCGGGAAATTTGAGGCTATGTGGCGAGGCCCTTATATCGTCAGACGACTGTTGGAGAAAGGAGCCTACGAGTTAGTGGATTGTGATGGTGTCCCTTTGAGTGTACCCAGAAATGGGATTTATTTACATAAGTACTATGCTTAGGTCATATGTACATGAGTGCTTGTATTTAATTGTATCATACTTATGTGTGTTACTTTAGTGTGATTTTTCGTTATTTGGTTTCTACCCTCGACCGCTTACCTTGCATTGTGCTTGGTTTCTAGATGTCGGAGTCTTTGCTACCCCATATTGGCTTCGCCAATGGCGCTAGTCGTAGTACTCAGAACCTAGATTCTATTGCATGGGCAATTTATGCACCTACAAACGAACTTATTAGTCTACGAGGTGTTTTCCTCGGTCGTGCGACCAATAATATCGCAGAATATAGCGTCGCCATCGAATTGTTGACTGATGTTATTTCGCTTGGTATCTACCACCTGGTTATACGAATTGATTCACAGCTAGTAGTGCTACAGTTAAGTAATATCTATGCTATCTAAAGTCCTACTTTATTGCGGGTATATCTACAAATTTGCCTCTTGGAACGTTATTTTGATTATATCGAATATCATCACATTCCTAGATGTCTAAATACATTGACTGATGCTTTAGCTAATTATGTGTTAGACAAACATCTGAGACATTTATAAAACCAATCACACATCACATGTATTATACAAAACAAAATAAGATGGTAGAAGCCGCATATATATATAACGATCAAAAATTTTACAAAAAGTTTTTGTCCAAAGACCAAAATATAAAAATATGAAGTCCATGGCTTCTACAAATTAGCATCATGGATGATGCTCACGGTAACATACAATTGCTCGGGCTACCCTACGGAGCAGTCAACTAATAGACTCAGACACACCCACAGTGTGGCGTTGATAGCGTCTCGGGATCTCCCCAATAGAGATGTCTGGGAAATCTACGGCCAATCCCTCTAAGTTCTGTTCAATTGCCTCGTAGTCCTTGGCATCCCATCCTACCACTGGAGCCACTTCTCCTCATCTATGGATGGGATATGTTCCTGGAGGTCGATACGGCCCCACATCTGTGTCATCAAAAGAGATTTTTGATTATTCCTTGGATCGAAAACATAAAAAAACATTTTATATAATAAAATTTACAAAAACATTAAAAAACAAAATATGTACTTCTTACCTAACTCACCCCACTGAGCATCCTCAGGCAGAACCAAATATGGATATCCTCATAAATCCAAGCCGGCATATGCATTGTCATTGATCATCATCATCTGGGGCCTCAACCAGTCAAAAAACGAATCGTTATACATGATTATAGGGCCTTCTACGTGTCGAGCCATGAGGTTACACCACCTCATCATCCTCGGATCCTGTGGGGCCGATAAAACCCAATATACCTGTAGACGCAGTAGTGGAACCCTCTCAAGGAAGAAAGACACCAAAATTGACTCGTACCCGAACTGTTTTAGGTCACCCCTTCTGCACTTTGTCAGTTGCCTCTTCATGTTGCGAAGAACCGCGTTCGGCCAATTAAAAATCCGAAGTTGTGTGCACTCTATTGCATACTGGAAATAGCTCTTGAGAGCCATGTGCGGAGCCGCGCTCCCGGCCATGCGTGAAATGGTAAACAAGATAGTCTGTAGGGTCAGATCTTGGAAACCCCAAATGGAAAATTTACCCTTGCTTCTCTCCACCTCGGGAACACAATATTGGCGAACATACTCTCTCATAGGAAGTCCACCACCTCTACCTCTGGTCAGAGTCGCATGGGATCCACGTCGTGACAACCCAGTCAAAAAATAGATATCCTTGATATCTAGTGTAAGCATGTGGACCCCTACATGAAATACCTGTTGATCCACATCCCACATGTGGACCAGGTACTCTAACAACCTAATTTGGGCTCTCATGCCTTGGATCTTGAAAAAATTTAAGATCCCACATTCCCGGAGAGTAGAAACTATACCCGGATCATTTCCGGCAATGGCATCATCCTCCTCATGTTCTCTTTCCCTCCATTCCAACATTGTGATGATCAATACCTGCAATGGAGCCATGAGAAGGAAGTTAACAACAAAATTTAACCTCCTAAATAATATTTTATTGAGCAAAAACATACACGAAAATCTGATTTCTATCCCTCGCAGGTGAAGCTTTCACACAGCGCAAGATTCTCGCAGTTGCGCTAAAGCCCACCTGCGAAAACCTTAGGTTCTCGCAGGTTCTGAATGGCCCACCTACGAGAATGCTTGCGCGCACCTACCGGCCCCAAAATGGACTCAAACACTAAAATTTTCCAATAAAAATCAATTTTAATCCATGAAAAAGTTGAAGAATCAGGAGATTACCTCGTTGGCCGAAACCATTTCTTGAATGTCCGCTTGTACCTCCCACAATCGACTGAAGAAATTTGGGAAAAAAAAGAGGTGTGTTGGGCAAGTTTTTGACAAAGTAACAATGAAATGGTAAAAAGGGCTTTTCACCCATATTTATTCACTTTTTTACTATTTTTCATTGATTTTTTATATTATTTTTATTATTTTGCCTAAAAACCTATTACCCTAATGGATTTGTGAGTATGGTTTTTTCGCAGATAGATGACCTAGAAGCCCTAACAACGGTGTATGAGCATTTTTTCTTTTTATCCGTCACATGTACGAATACCTTTTTAGAGTTTTGTAGGAAAAACCTCAAGCTCAATCTTCGTTCGTTCTCGCGCTCGAAAATACATTAGAACACAACCGAGTATACTTTTGTCATCTTTTCGTACTCATCATGGTAACATGAAAAAAAAAAATAAGGGAGTATCCTTTAAGCTCTTTTCACACTCCATAAAAATGAAAAGATTGTCGAGCGATCTTGTTCTTTTCACGCTCGTAAAAGTATTTGAAGAAAACGTTCGATGAGCGATAGTTTATCACTTTTTAGGTCTTGTCAGACTAATTTACGAAAAAGGAGCTGGGAGAGTTCTCTTTAATTGTTTTTCAGACTCTCAAAAACATGAAAAACCCCCAAGTTTTCTATCTTTGGACTCGTTAAACAAACATCGAAAGGCCCTTATGGGACCGAACCACTCCTTCCTAGGGTGCGCTAAACATACTCCGAGGGACTCTTCCGAAGGATGAGCTTACATCAACAAGCATATGTTATCCTCCTCAAGCTTGTGTAAAAATAAAGAGTTACTCACCAGAAATGGTGGGGGAAATTTTGGGAAAGGGATGTGCCTTCATATTTGTATTAGTGGCAGTAAGCGTCGCTCTTGAACATGACACCCCCTGTTCGTCAGTTGAATATGGGTTGGGAAATCCATTTGTCTCTTATCTGACTTTCTACAAGGTCATATCTTGGGTCATCTTTGAGTCAATACTGCCAAGACCATTGCCGTGTCATTCATATGTTCAAGAGAAGTCCAAACAAGCCCTCCATTGAGTCAGCCATCTGTAGTTGTCAATTCTTACCATGTTGGCCTTCCCTGTGTCAGTTTCAAATCATATTCATATTTTGAATTACCCTAAAATCTATTACTTATTTCGTGTCATTGATGGGGGATACATCAAGGCCCTCTTGTGACAATTCTTTTTCCGTCGACTCCAACTCATTATCCGGGAATAAGACTTAGAAATCATTTAGTACCTTAGAACCTGCATGCCTTAATGGCAGGTATCTTCGCTTTTGACAGTGGATTCACATCATTGGTCCCTAATCGAGAGATTCCGTCAAGTGTTCAACTTCAATTCATGTATTCACATTCGTTCGGATTGTACTTAGGTACCTTGGGAGTCATTAACATCAATGGTGATTTCCCTCACATTTGTTAACGGTTTCCATCAATGACCGGTAATCAAGTGGTTTCTACCATGTTCGACTTCAGCACCTGTAATCACATAGCTAGATTCGTACTTTCAGACAACGGGATTGAAGATGCTGGGTCTCATCTTTTCTCGTCCAGGTTGCATTGGAGTATTTATGATTTGTATTGACACATAGATCCACTTTGTATGTCGCATGGCTATGTGCTAATCTAAGTCTTCTAACACATAGATCCACAGTGTATTCTTGGTGGCTATGTATCATTTTGATGACATGGATTCATGGTGTATGATTGGTGGCCATGGCCTACATTTGTGATTTCATTCACTTGTAGTCTGAGCATGGGAATGCCTACCTCAGAACTGGTATTATATTCTATAGATGCTTGATTGCTTGCAGGTTTCCGATTAGGTGCGATCCTTGTTTCTAACACACACACGCATTTTACAAAGTATTTCGGCTATCACGAGTTCCATCCTCATACTTTGGGGGGAATTCTGTTACACATTATTTTGGTCACTCTGGTGATGTCTCTACAGTTATGTGTTTAGGCTCTCATAAGGAACTTTTGCCTGAGAAAATTGATTGTTGTCTTCTTCTACAAAAAATATTTTTAAGATGAGTTCATGGGCTGCATATATTGCAGGGTGCAAAAACCCTGATTCACGCAGGTTGCTCTATACCTGGATTGTGAGGGGTTCCTAGTTTTCTCTATAGGCAGGGTGCGAACCTTCTTCAAATCTAAAAAGTAAGAAGAGGTTACGAAGGTTCTAGAAGAGGATCTTCTATAAAATGAGTTGGCATTCGCATGGTTGGAATCCTACTGACTTCTCAGATTTAGTGGGATCATCCTCATCCCTTTAACCATCTCTCCTTCTCCTATATAATGAAAGGTTTCTCAAGGAAGAGGTTAAGAAAGATTGAATAGAGAATTGATGAAAGAATAGGTTCATAATTGTGTGAGGAATCTTGTTTGAATTGGTGCTTGAGGCCTCCATTTTTCCATCAAGCCATAGTGGATATTCTTCATGCAAGTTTGGAGCAAGTGTGTGTGTTGGAACAAAGAACCACCAAAATGAATCTTGCGACATCAAGGCAGTTTGGTTGTATCTTCTATTTTCATTTAGTATAATACAGTGGCATGTCCCTTTCCCATAAAATCACTCTTATTTTATTACATGACTCCTTGATCACATGTTTAAGTCTTCATTGAATGTATTATTGTTGCTTTCACTTTGGTCGATTTGTGTTGCTATAGATCTAACATTACAAGGATGCCAAAGCGAAGCGGGGACAACAAAGACATAAGGAAGCGACATCTAAAGGTATGTCATTTATTCCTTCTTTGATGACAAATTCAATGATAGTTACTTAGGGAAAGCGTCATGTCTTGTCATGTTTTGTTCTAGATCCAGGTGGATCTAGGGAGATCCATTAGTGTCCGCATATGCCGATTTATCCTATAACAAGTATGTAAATGAATATCTAACATCAATTCCATTTTAGGAAAGCCATCTGTGTATTCTTGCATTGTTTGTGCTTTTCTTAGTTTTAAAACTTGTCATTCAATTAACACTTTCTCTTTATAACCCAAAAGATAGAATTGTTTTCTAAGTGCAGAAATAAAACTTTTCCATGATGGAAATACATTACCCACTTGTTGTGTGACATTTTGCAACTTGCTTTGCCACCAGATGAGTGTTGTGCCTACAAGTCTAAGCGATGCCAACTTGATCTGAGTTGCCTCATCCTTGATTTGTTGCACACTGCAATAAACCTCCATCTGTCTGACCCAATTTTCAAGTCTCTTTGCATTAACTTCACCATCATATATGGGTAATTCAAATTTAACATCAAGTTTTAATAAAGGCATTTCATTCTTATGTTTATGGACGTGTTTCTTTGCATTGGATTTAGAACTTAAACTTGAAGAAGAAGGAGAAGAAGATGGAGGTGAAGGAGGAATTTGAGGAGGATCCTCTCCTTCTTCACTTTTTCCCTTTTAAGATTGACCAAGAACTGGTCTCTTTCGTTCCAAGTAATCCTCATACAAAACCTTCATCATCTCCGACATGGCGAAGAATTTTTTTCGAAACTCTTTCTCATCCTGAGAAAGTCCCTCTTCCGATGCCATCTTCTCGCTTTGAGAAGTTCTCTTTCTCAATCCAATCAATGGATTCTCTTCAAAAAGATCGCCTTCACCATGAAGTAGCTTTTCCCTGGTTAACATGCAAAACTCAAATCCAAACGTCAACTAGATCTGATACCACTTGGTTCGAAAAGATCTTTTAAATGAAAATGGTTGAGTTATTAAGCATGTGTTGATTAACCAATTAGGAAGCTTAATTAAAGAGGAATAAATGATGAGAAAACATAACATCCATATACACATATGTAGATCTAAAATAAAACAGAAACATCAGCAAACCATAAACACCAATGTGATAATGGAGTTCGGCAATCTCGCCTACGTCTTCAGGCCTTTGTCTCAGTGGGTGAGGCTTTATTATTTTTGTTCAAAGCTTTTAAATGACATCATAGTAGTGCCAAAAGATTATAACATTGATCTAGGCTTGTTCTACCAGATCTCTAGAACCCAACAAAAGAAACGACGTTGAAATCGGATGACCGGAGCTCCCAAAATGGCCCGCAAAGGTGCGCTCCTTAACAACTTCTCTGCATAAAAATGGATTTGGCTTGGAAAATATTCAGCATAAACATGCTCTGAATTTCCCCCTCCATGGCCTCAAGAAGGCCTAGTTTATGTAGATCTAAAGTTGGTAACCATCTCCCAACTTCCCCCCAAGATCTAGCCTCAAAAAGGGCCCAATATCCCCCAAAAAGGGCAAAAAATCTCCAAAAACAGCTGAATAAATCCATACAAATCATATTCTATAGTTTAAAAACCACTTCTACAATATGTTTCGGTGCAGCCCCCAAAACACTGGCTCCTGGTCCTATTAATGTGTTCCATGTGGCCAAGCACCCATGCGTTGGCCCCTTACCTCTCGACCATGGTCCTGTGCTAGGCCATGTGGACAAACCCCAATACATCCACGCGCTATCAATGATAATCTCCAAAAATATTAGCCTATGGTTTAGCCCTTGGTCGGTGGGCTAGCTCGACTAACCAAGGCTAACCTTATCCATCTGTGCCAACTTTACAAGGACTAGGGGCTATTACAATGGGCATATGCCAAAAATTGAGACCGGGGGTTCTTCCCATATCCGTGCCATAACACAAGCGATGGACCATAGTTACATTGTAACGGTTGTATGGAGTGCGTTCCCCGAGGGCTGGGGCTTAGCCGCAGCCATAACCTCCGCCCAACTCACAACACTGCAAACTTAAATATAAGTTCAATGCTTTATGGTTAAGACTCATCGTGTGGGTGGGATGGCTAGCCCGGCCCCGCTAAGACATTGCCCAATGGGAGGTCGTGTGATCGAACCTCATGGAGACCAAAAACTTTTGCAATAGAAATGAGCCAATAAATGGGTGCCATGTGGCAGCCCACGTCTAGGCCACGTGGCACAGCTCCATACGCCAGCTTTTGCCACATGTCCATATGTTATTCGACCACTTGTCTATTGAGATGTCAACCCAGTCACCTGCCACTGTACCTGTACCTTCCACGTGTCATATGGATGTGCCATGTGTCACCCTTGCAGTGGTGACACGTGTCACTCCTTTATTGGCCCAACTGTACTGACACATCATCCGTCTATACACCCAGTCAGCCTGCCACTTCAACTGTAAGCACCCTTCCACGTCAGCTCCAAATTTTCCTGCCACATCATTTGTAAGGCCATACGGACTGTACAGTCAGCTACCACGTGGCACTGTACGGACTATACAGTCATCATTTTTTTGCTTGTTTGGAAAAATGAACAGATTAGCATAACTTGAGCATAGGATGTCCTTTTGAGCCTGTTCAAGTTGCGTTGGGTTCGTATCGACGAGGCCTATGCACAAGTCCATTTTGAAGCCATTCTAATAGCTTTTATTTTTAGGCCTTTATGAGCCCCATCAAGCTCCTCAATCTGATTCTGGATCAGTAACTCCTACTTGTCTTATTTGTGATCATATTAAAGGATGTGATTGTAATTATTATTGGTCATTGCAAAGTAGAGCTTTTCTCTACGTAAGAAGTCTCATTCAAAGTTTTAGGAGTTTTTATATCTAGTTGGATATGAGAGATTCTCTCCAACTAGTTGGCTCCTATTTTAGTGTATAGTTGAGATATTCTCCCAATGAGTGGTTAGTGTGCTAAGATAGTGTGTCTATCTTAAGAAAAATCTTGATGTATTTATATGTATCATTTCTTTGATGTAATATAACACTCAACATGAATTTTGGTTTGTGAAGAAACCATTTCTACTCTCTTGTTTGAATACATCAAGGAGTTGAGAAGAGAAAACTGACTTATTTTCTCTGATAGGGTTGGTTTTGGCCAAATTTGTCTCTACTTTGGAATAAATCTAGAAGGTGTTCTCTAGGAAAGTACTAAATAATAGTTCTAGTTCCTTCCTTAAATGTAGCAATAACCCATAAATCAAAATTAACATATAAAGGGTCTTTAAGGTATTTTACCTTTATCATGATGGACATTTTGTTGAAG
Organism: Picea sitchensis; assembly: GCA_010110895.2. Classification (NCBI taxonomy): domain Eukaryota; kingdom Viridiplantae; phylum Streptophyta; class Pinopsida; order Pinales; family Pinaceae; genus Picea; species Picea sitchensis. The sequence continues at coordinate 196,787 of SNQJ01S0002945.1, read as the reverse complement.
ACTTCAATAAACTACAAGACAAATCATACTAGGTTTTTTTGAAGTTCTGACCTCTTTATCAATAAAACATCCTTGTACTCTAATGAGTAGAAACTATTCCATATGGCATCCTTGAAGTCTCCCCAAGTGCAAATTCTATATTGGTTATTGGTTTTCAAATGCCAAGTATGGATTTGCCACCAAAATCTTGTTGACCTCTATCAAGTTCAACTAGGTTTTGAAATAAGCTTCCATGTCATTGTTATAACCCTAAATTGCACCACACATGCTTACCTAGCATCAGGCCAATTCATATCCCTTCATTGCCAAAACATCTGATGAACAACCTCTTTGAAAATCCTCTTGAGTCAAGGGCCACGCACCCTAACCCATTACTGCACGCGTGTGAACGCTGGCAGGCCCACTATAGCCCGCGTGTACCTAACAAAGCACAAAAAGAGGAAAGTTTCCGACGGAACAAAAATCTATGGGTCAGTTAACTGAAACTCCCGGCCATGCATGGTTGAGAGTTCATCCAAAACCCTAGTTCCTTCTAACCTATAAAAGAAGGGGTAGGGGTACCATTTGAAAGGAGGAAAAATATAGCAAAGAAACTCTGCCCATTTGTCGAATACATTGTCCCAACCCTTTAGCCTTTCCTCAAGCCAAAGGAGAATTAATGCAAAGCAATTGGAGGACAGAAGAGGAGGAGCCCAGGATCAGGATCAAGGAGCGGTGGCCGATCTCGACTTTGATTGTAAGTTGATTCATTTTTCAAATAATAAAAGAATATTTTTCCCGTCCCAATGCACGATTTATCTATGGTTTGCTTAATTTATGCTTAATTTCTAACCCTCAAGTAGAGAAGTAGCATGCATGCATAGTTGTTTGTCTTGATTGCAGGTTATCTTTGGAAGGAGCAGCGCAAGCAAGCGGGCAAAAGCGCAACGGAGGATCTACACCAAACATCAGT
>SNQJ01S0002945.1:174777-188179 GCA_010110895.2 Picea sitchensis | reverse complement strand
AGTAGCATGCATGCATAGTTGTTTGTCTTGATTGCAGGTTATCTTTGGAAGGAGCAGCGCAAGCAAGCGGGCAAAAGCGCAACGGAGGATCTACACCAAACATCAGTAACAAGGTTAGTAGTTTCTTTCCATGCATGTATTGTGAAAGAGGGGTTTAAGTTTTTGGTGGTAGGTTAAAAAGTAATTTCTTTACGGTCAAAATCTGCATGCAAGTTTGACCCTAGTTTGCTAGTCCGTAGGGTATTTTTCCCAACAACAGTCATGTATCTAAAAATAAATCTTATCACCATTGAGATCCCCATCAAATTTAGGCACCAAGAGATTAGTATCCAACTTGAATTTTTATTAAACAATGAGGATTGTCTAATGAATAGTAGGTTAAGGTTGAGATTGTGGCTAGGCTTATTATTGATGAGTGATGAGTTGTTGAAACATGTTCATCACATCATGCAACATTTTAGCTTCGAACTCGTATTATTGTTTGGGTTTTTATTATTGTTAAGTCATGAGAGTTTCCAACAATGGGCATTGTTTCTCTTTCATTTGTTTGGCTTAGACATGGACAAGGCCAAAGTTCCAAGATTCGCCCCATTCATTGGAGATTTTGAAAGGAGCCATTGTGGATCTAGTATCAACCAACAATTTGTCTTCCATTTTTTTGAGGCACTACCCCAAATCCTACCCTATAGTGACATATGGACATTGCATGAGGGATTTCGTCCCTTGACCCTCACTACATAAATCAAATATCACCAAAAGTAGTGTGTTTTTTGGTGTTATAGGGAGTTGTCCAAGGATAATACAACTAGGAGGAAACTAACAGAAAATAACATATTGTAGAAAAAATGTTTATGACACTACATGTTAAGTGAATGTGGTGTCAAGTTAATGAAGAACCTAAAAATTGAGTGTTTCCTACACCAAATGAGAGAGGGTATTGATTATTTCAAATGAATAGTTCCATATATTTGAATGTTGTTGAAGAGAGTAGATATATAGGAGGGTAAAAGGTGGAAACCCTCAAGGATACTAGATCTAAGCCTTGAATAAAAAAAGACATTAACATGGTCAAAGTGACCCATTGTCAACTTCATAGACTTACTTGGTTAAAGGGCCCAAATAGATCTTCCTCCATTAAAATGGCAAGCCCGCTAGTTATGGCCAACTATTGTAATCTAGGTTTGATAAATAAAATGAAATTCACCTATAATGCAATTGCAAGAATGCTAAATGAGATGCAACTAACTAAATCCTAGCTAGGATCTCTAAAGAATAGGTTGACATGAAACAATATTTAAACACAAACAACATGAGAATAGTCCACCAACTACAACATGTGAAAAATCAAGGAAGCTCTAAGCAACTGGGAATAGTCTAAAATTCATCGAGAGATATCTTGTTTCATATCAAGTGTCAGCAGTGAAAACATAAATTAGAACAAATATCACAATCGTGATAATAGTCTACAATTTGAAATGTCTATGCCTATAAGCATCAAGAAAACCATGAAAGGAGGGAACAGTCTACAACCAATCACGGATTGCAAGAGAATTTACACAATAGCTAACAATCATCTCTTATTAACACATAAATATAGCTTATAATTCCAAGAAGTGAACCCTCAATTTTTTTTCTAGTGTGTCCATTACCTACTGAACTAGCCTGTGTTCTAATAAATCGCGACCCATGGGGCATCTAAGCTGTCAAAATCCCTTGGGGATCGCAGCATAAGGGCCACACCAACCGTTAACATGGATGAATTTTTTGGGTGTCTCCTCCCGACTACTATGAGTTTTGAACCTTGGCCGCCTTACAGAACAAAACCCTCGAAATCTAGTCACATTAGTGGGATTTTACAAGAGAACCCTCTTCTTGAATACAATGGTTTTATTCATAAATTTACTTATGGCCCTTAGCCTTCCAATTATTTGACTCTTTGGTTACTCTAGACTCTTCAACTACTTTGGGTTCTCAAGCCTTAATAAATTTGTCTTTATCATTTCCTTTGATTATTAAAGTCAATTATGAGGATAATATTTAATTTGAATAATTCATGATTACGAATTGGCCTACTTAAGGTGAAGCTCACAATAAATAAATAAATTATTCTCCATGAATACATGTCAAGAACAAGTCCTATGATTTTTTAACACCCTTTATGATTTTTAAGTTTGGTGTTTGTCAAAGAAATTGTGTCCTCTTTTTCATTTCGCTTTTTCGTTGACTTGCTCCATGACAGGGTATTGATTTTAGTTTTTCTTCTACCTTCATTGTTTTGGAGACTTCGCTACAATTAAAACCCCATGCTCCAATTATATCTTCACCTCCCTAATTTGTTTGGATGGGAAATGTGTGGACTTTTCATATAGTTCTTGACCAGAAGCAATGCACTATGTATTCCTTTCTTATCAATCTTCTTCCCTCATTTGAGTTTGGCATTCACCATGTGAGAAAGGAAAATGGGAGTCTTGTGCAATTTTAACACTTTGAAATAGCTTATAAAATCCTTTCTATGAATCTTCCACTGGTAACATGGACCACATTACACTTTTTTACCATTATCTGCACACATAAATTATTCTCATTAAACATGAACTACCATTCAACTACTAAACAAAATTGTACAAACAAAAGCAAAGAGGATTTCCTCACATGTCTCACTTAATGAAACTAACAAACCGTAAATGTGATATCCTTGTGAGGTGCCAAGGACTAGACTCTAGGGTGATCAAACTAATGCCTTGGTCCATTAGGATACATAGTCAAAAGTTGGGCTATGGAGTCAAATCCTCTCTTCTTCTTAAAGTGTTCTGATTTTTAGAACACAGGAACTTGTTGGAAAACATGAAGGAAAACGAAACTAGATGTTTGTAAGACTGAAAGAAAAATGTTGGAAATTGACATAGAAAGAAGGAAAATCTAACAAGAAAAGTGGGCCCACTAGACAACATGGCACCACCAATGTAACCAAGTATATGGTTTGATAAGGCTATAAGACCCATGCATGAATAGGAATGAAAAAATGGTGGATGAAATTGGTGTTTAACATGTAAAAATGATAGGGAAACACATCCTCAATGCCTATGTAACACACCCTAAAAGGATAAAGATTACTTGAAGCACAAACCAAGTTAGAAAATTAGTGGGTACCATCAAAAGCATAATAGGAAGCAATGCAAGCATATGAAAAAGATGAATTAATTACCCTTTTCCAATTTTTATTTTGTTGCTCTACTTTTTGGACAACCTCCTTCAACCATGCTACAATTGGGTCAAGATAAGGAATGAGATATTTAAATCACTTAACCCCAAAATCAAACACAACAATAGGGCCAAATATTCCCCATATAACACATTTGAATCTCTCATAGGTTGCCTAGATATACAATCAACTCTTCCATTGCTATCATCTTCATAATCATGGCTATCATGAAACTCAAAATCCTCATACTTTGGGAAATATGGAAACATTATATCCTACCAATATTCAATCTCATGCTAGCACTCTTTTTCCTACTTATCAGTGTTGCCCAAAAAATACAAATGCCTAGGGTGAAGGGTTTATTTTCATTGATGATCATTCTTATCAAAAAACACAATATGATTTTTATCATTATATGCAAGGATGACTTCCAATGACTTCTCTTTCTCAATGGATGATTGGTTATCCTCCTTATCCATGTCAAAAACATGATTCAATGAAGTTTGGAGACAACTTCAACTAACATTACCATTGATTAAATAAGGAATGGATTCACCAAGTGATTCATTACTTTCATATTCTTTGTGTTGGGATTCATTGTTTTCTTAGTGTTCATCCTTTAAATCAAATCATAATTTTATGAAGGTTTAAAACAACATTTACTAACAACGTTATCATTCCAAAGAGCAAATTGAGGTCCATTAAATAGTTCGTGAGTTTCATAACCTGTGCACTGGAAATTACCATCTTCTTGTTTACATCCTTTTGTTTTCAACTACCTCGACAAATAGAGGAGGGCAACCCATCACCATTAGTTTTGACATTTTCTTCCTCATATTGCACTTGAGATTCATGAGAAACTGTATCCTTCCCAAACTCATCCAACACATGTTTTTTGCTAACAAGGATTACAAAATATTATTTCATGTGTTGCCCAGAATTTTCATCATAATTTGCATGCACCTTGTTCAGAAAGTATATATAGCAACCTTTAATTGATGATCAATGAAACCCAAATGGTCATTACTCTTCCTCATAAAAGTATGACCAAAGAAAACTTTGAGGTTTAATATGATCTCCAAAGTTCATGAAAATCCCTATTTCATCAATAACTAATGGCACATTATAATGAAATTGTTTCTTTGTATATCCAATGAGCAAATAAGATTCTTATAACAATGGATCTTGCACTTTTAATGACGGATTGGGTGCTTCTTTCTTATCCTCTTCAAATGATGGAAATGTTAGAAGTCCTTATTGTAAACAAGTATCCATATGAATAGAAATATATAATACATCGTTGGATACTCTCCCACCTTCACCTTTTCAAGTTCTAATGCATCATCAAACATAGTGTCCAAATATGGAGAATGCCTCTCTTTGAGAAATAGTAAAAAATGAGAATCATGTGCAACAACATAAACATGGTAGAAACCTAAGAAGGCCTTACACTCTTGGGAATTTAAGACAAGACTCATGAAAGAATCCATTGAATGTTGTTATACTTTTGAAGCCATCATTTTGCAAATAACTAAATTACATTAATAACCAGAATGGGTGCTTTCTCTTTCCTCACCGTAAAAACAAATATCATGTAACTATTGCCAAGTTGAGATGATGTTTTCCCACAAATTTATGAACCAATATCTAACATCCCCTTCTAAGGAATGCACAAAAAGATGTATGAAAATGCCCTCATGCTTGACAACAAAGTCATTAGTGAAATCTTGAAGCGCCATTATATGCGCATTATTTCGTATTTTGTTATGACCACTAAACTTTGGAAGATGCTTTAAATATCCATCATTGAAGGGGTGAAGGGTTTTGGGAAAGACTAAGGGTTGGTACCTTGATACCACCCAAGGATTGACATAGCGAAGTTTGTTTTTGGACATGAGGACAACTAATGGAAAAAATGAATCATGATTTTCAATACTAAATGTATTTGAACGTAAGGGATTTGGGCCAGCAAAGGGAGATAAAACACTCTATATCAAGCAATGATTGAAATATTTTGAGTCTAACAAAGATGAAACTATCAAAATGGAATTTCCTAGGATTTATAATAAAATGACAGTGGGTATTTTGAGAATGGGATTTAATAAAATATGCAAGATAAGTTTAGATTCCTAACCTGCATAAATGGTGTCACTAAGAAGTTGGATATGAAAGAAATATGTGTTGATATGGGTTTGATCCAACAATGTGACATGGATTGGAGTCATTGAGTGAGATATTTTTGCCTCAAAATTCACTAATGACTCACCAAAGCCATAAATAATCAATAGCAATGGGAATAGGTCTTCATTCCCCAATGGAGTCACTAATAAGTTTCTAGCTAATCGAAAAATATTCAAGAATGCAAGATGTTGGGTATCATCTTTCACTAGATTAAAACCTAGCAAGAAAATCAACAATGAAATTGTCAATGTTTGTCATTATATTCCCAAAGGGATCTCTCCCTGGAAACAATGCTAGTTCTTATGTTACCACTCAGGTCACCCTTGCTCTCGCAAGAGAAAATGCTAGGGCACAATGTGTGAGATCACCTTCAGGCACCACTCTAGGCCTCTGATCTAGTTCTTGGGATAGAAGGGAACCCTCAAATGTCATAAAGATATCTCTATGTGAGGTTAATACTATATTTATTGCAAATATAAGGTAGTACACATTGTTTTACTTTGCAAAATTTTAAAGATTGTGCTTGTATTATATGTGGTTAAAGGGAACAATTGTTAAACATTGATATATATAAAGTTCATTAACCCAATGCAAAAAGGAACCTTATTAATGCTTCGATTATCACAAGACATAATATGAAAGAACGTGAAAATGAGTGACAAGTGGAGGTCATACACTACTTTCCTATTACACATGTTCATGGGATAGAAAATTAAATGGGCATGCACAAAAACATGGATCCATCAATTCATTTGATACAAAACAATATGGAAAATGGAGGAAACCAATGTAACTTGCTTGGATGTTATTCATCCACCAATGGTAATATGCCTCGGTCCTAACTATGAAATAAATCCAATGGTTCTTTGAATACAATGAGAGCACTAGTTGGGGATTATAAAATCTCAGCACTGGACCTTTATTGATTTCCTTCCCAAAATTTAGAGCTTACAATTATGTCTACAAACAGAAAGAGAATAAGTGTAGAAGAGAGAAATGGACTCAATTTAATTGATCCTACAAACATGGAGCCAACAAAAATTATGTAATGAAAAGGCTTGACTCTCTCAAAATTCCAAGAGCTTGATGGTATGCAATTTCTTGAACCTATGTTTTATACTATGAAAACTTCCTTTTATAGGCTCTACTTTCACCCAATTTTTGATAGTTGATCTCTAGGATTTTAGGGGGTTGGTGGGTTGTAAAATTCATCCTTTAATTATTGTTTTCAAGGTCGGGGAGATCATTAATGGGAGGTCACCATATAGGTTTATCACCCTTCTCTTTGAGCCCTAATTCGGTCGCAGTTAGTCAGCCATGCCAAAATTGATTGTGATAACTATATATCCTACATGGCCATGAATGTTGAATTTACCCCAAATGGGATGTGACAGTGACCCCTTTACTTTTTTAGTGAAACTTTCAATCTCCTCATATGCTCACAGCTTCTATTACTCATCTAGATTTTGCAAAGGAGTTCTAGTTTAAAGTTAGGAAGCGATAGTGTACTTAAGCATTTTCATTTTCCTTAGGGACCCTTTCTTCTTTGAAGAGTAATTCAAGGCCTTCGAGAAATCCCCACTTAATCCATTTATGATTTTTTGAATGGGGATAGTGGTAGACTCTTATTGGCTATGGATATTTGAATTCCCCAAGGGTGAATGTTTCACAAATTTAATATTAACCATTGATTTGGATCAGCAAGAAGAACCTTCATTGTTGATCTTTCCCAGAAGCACCGCAATCTTTTACACTAAAAGGGGAATACCAACTAATCATTTTTGTTCCATTGATCTTGACGAGTGAGATAAATGTAATCCATTTACAGGTCCCTGATTCCTTCCCCTTTTATTTTCTCATACTCACCACAAGTCCTGGTGATCTAATTGGGTGAGAAAAATCCCAATCATCCACATGTCCCCCTAGCTTTTCCCTTTCAATTTCCTGAAATTCTTGCGGGAAACATTATCCATTGATGTACCTACGGGAGAGTAATATTATCCATTTGTGTGTTTGATATGTTTTTATATTCTCTGCATGACTATAATTAGTGGCTACGTTGTTCCGGGTGCGCAGGGGGGTAAGAGAGAGGACCACTAGGCCCCTCCTTGGGGGGTTCGGGGGAAGCACCCCAAAAAAAAAAAAAAATCCTTTGTTTTTGTGTCCATTTTTGGGCGGTCCTTAGTTTTTGTGTCCATATATGGGCAGTTTTTAGGCACATGGTTTTTTGTCGATGGTTTTCTATTTCCGATTAAGGAATTAGTGTTGTTGAGTAATCTAGTTCATTAGATTAGGGTTTTGGATGTCGTCGGATCCTATATGTATATTGTATTGTAAACAATGTATGATGTGAATGAATATAGAATATGTTGATTTTCCCAGTTTGGGTTTCCAGGGGAAAAATATCTGTGTAAGGTGTGTATTTTCCATTGTATCTTTTATGTTCTTTAATTGAAAATATATTTGCAATAAAATATTGTACAAGGTTAAAATCTACATTGTGATAACTTGAAATTTTAGCCCCCTTTACTAATACAACCACCATAGATCATCGAGAATTTTTTATTTGTTTTGGAGAGGAAGATCTCCACCATAAATATGTCCTGGCGAGGGAAGTCTCAATTGTAGATCTATTTTAGCAGGGGCAATTTGAGCCATTCTTGATGTTTTCTATTTTCCATTGTGGTTGATTTGTTATGGCAGGTGCAATGAGGATCATTCATGGAATTCTACCATGTTTAATATGTCTATGAACTTGATTGTCATGAATACACCTAATCCATTGATTTAAATCCCATGTGGACAATCTCCACAATTCATGATACTTTCATGCTCTCAAGTCGCACAATACCTTACCTCCAATGAATCATTTAGGTTCATTGATCTAATTTTTGGAGGGGTGATTGTAGCTATGTGAAAGACTATGCTAATTTTAAGATACATGAAACTGTATGTTGAAAATGATCCAGGTGGATATCGGTGGCCACCCACCTATTCCAACTGGCTCAAAACAGTGTTCTGGAAATTTACTATTTTTAGCATTTTTTCGATTCCTAAACTTTTGGGGCCATTTTGAGGTACTAAATGAAGTTTTTTCTGGATTGAGAACCTCAATGATGGTTGAAGGATTTTATTGAGCACCCAAAATTAATCTCCTCGACGATACCTTTCCAACGATCTATCGTGCACCCCAAATGGAGGTTGTATGCCAAAGTTATGCCCCGGGGAAGTTGATACACCAAACTACCCAAAACAGGGTCCACAAAATTGTTGGCTTTTCATCTTCCGGGGTTAGGGTTTTGGATTTTATTTATGATAAAAATGCCTTTGGAGCCTCACTGTAAATTCATCTTCTTGCAAATGTGAGTAGCCGTCACATCTCTTCTCAGAGATAAGATGCCAACTTTCTAGCGAGTCTTTCACTCAGTATTTCTAGAGTTTTGTACATTTCGCTCATTAATAGAAATTGTGTATTACTATATCTTTGTGTTTATGGTTGCATATCTGATATATTTCTATTATATTATTGGATATTTGAGATATCTCTGTACATTTCTTTATTATATCTCTTCTCTCATTTCGTTCCAAAAATAATCCGGATCAACAAACCATTTTCGTCGTTGATATGACTCATGAGTAGCCCTCAATTATGATCTTAGTGAGGAAAATCGCATGATAGTTATATATAGTTACCAACATGATTTCTCCTATGGATTTCTACAAAAACTAAATAAGTGCTCGGGGGAATGACACATGGGAAAGGACTAATAATGATCATGTTGCTTGGTGAGGTTTTCTTAGAGGATTTAGGAGAAGGGTTTGGGAAAGAAAGATCAATTGTAGACGTGGATTATGTAGGATCGTGACGATTGATGGGAAAAATTCTCAAAGGGTCCCAAACACTTGGGACAAGGAGAAAACTCCAGAACTTATCATGGGAGGGGAAACTAGGGATTAGTCTAGGAAATTCATGTAGTGACCTAAAAGTGACAACAATTGGTGGGACATCCCAAGGAAACAACACATTCCACTAGGAGATTATTATTTATATAATTATACAAAATTTTAACATGGGCCCTTCTTGAATGAGGCTTATCCGAGGTGATACATAGTGCAATGCCTCTTCTCTCCATGTATGAGTGGCATAATGTCACAAAGAACCATGGTTTTAGTAGTACCAAGTGCTATGACCATCTCAACAACAATAATCCTCATTAATTGAAATATCCCCATGAAATGAACCAATCACTTACACTTTGAATTATGTTCTATAATGTATATGTTATAATGTCCCAACAACAAATATCTTCATGAAGAAGCTCATTTCAGATTCTCCTTGAATTGCTAGGTGCTTTGGAAAATATGATCAGGAAATACCTTACGAGTTGAGAAATTGGCACCATCATGGAAATCCCAAACAAATTTGGTTTATCCTTCTTAGATAAACATAAGCATTGACATTCAATGGATACATGGGAGCCAAAACCAAACAAGCATAGGAAGAATAATCATGAAAGATGTTGGTTATACCATTTTTCGAAGGGAATGGTCCATGGCTACATTCTTGACCTCGCCCATTATTTGAAAGCCATTTCTTGTCGATGTGAAAATGGTAGGTGGACAAATGTTGTATACATACTACCGAGACTCTTTGCCACAAACATTAGAACCATAATGGAAGTATCACATTTCTAAGATATTTTGTGAGATATGTAATGCATAAATCCTTCTCAAACCTTTCCCGATAAAGGTTCAATCATCGATCATGTTTCGGAGGTGTTAGTAGAATATAGCTCACTACAATAACGCATTAACAATATCAACAAAACCACAATAGTATAGATTATCTTGATTAAATCTACCATGGCATTTATTATTATGCATAACTAAATTGAAATATGAATTAAGTAAATGTTCTCAAAATATATTGTTCCCCTTGGCCTTGATTCAATATTTGTTAATCATGGAGATCCATGAATCTTCACGTGATTAATACCTCCATACCCAAATGAGTTGATAAACACTTCACTACTTTCAGGATGCCATGCACCATAACAATAAGAGAATAATAAATTGTAGTAGCCTAGTCACAACCTTTCAATGCCAAAATATATGTATGAATATGATATGCAAATGAAAACAACTAATGAATTCCCACGATCTATAGGAATGTATTTTACATGGAATAAACCTTCATATATATCCAAGAGAAAATAAATAAGCCTACCAAGGTAACTAAAGATTCAAGGGATGAAATGGTTGATGAACCAAAGAAGAAAGAGGAAGTTTTCAAATAGTAAATCATTGAGTTAAAGTATCATCCTACAAAATCATCGAGGTTGAAGGTGCTCTCCCTCCCCAGGAGGCCAACTTATCCTCCAGTGATTAGAGAATTGTGGTAGAGGGACGGGTTGTGATGGAGGTGAGAAATTTGCTTTACTGGGTCAATTTTATAAGTTAGAACCTCAATCTTACCTTCATACATGAGTAATTTTTCCTCTAGTGGAAATTCATTGGATTTGAGGTTGAAGTTTCCTTCCTAAGTGGTCAATTTGTCTCATGTTATAAAATTTTCCCATGGTAAAACTAAAATGAAAGTGCTAGTTGTCCCATAAAGGACAAATTGTTGGGGTGGAGAGGTAATTGGAAAATTCAATGACTTGGAGGGGCTACTAGCTTCCTAGGTCAGGATTTAGACTTACCTAGGAAAATCACTAGCCTGGAGAGTCAATTAGCCTTCAAGGTCAACAATTTAGCTTAGCATACAACAAACGTCAACCAAACAATCAAGGTAATTGTTGTTTAATGCTCAAACACCATTATTTATTGAATTAGATGTAGATTGGACCTTCCTTATGTACATAATTGAGTTTGAAGAGCTGGTGAGGTTCACATTCTTCCTCTAGATCATGCCTTTCATGCCAAGTTTCGCTTGGCGTAACTTCAAAATTAATTAAAATTAATACCAATGAATCCCCATGTTTTTTTTTCTTCGTAAATGCATCACTCATTCAACAAATATTAGAATATGGAATGATTAGAATCTAAGCATAGAGGACATAGCAAAATTTCCAATGACTTGTTAGACAACATATTCCACTCATAATGTAACCCCTTTCATAAAACACAAAGCAAAAATAGCTTGTTTGACAAACAAAAAAGTTTAATTGTATTTTTTTTGTTTCAAGGCTTGGAATTGATTTTTTTTAGTTGCATTATTGTCATAGACACAAAAAACATCAATCTAGCCTCTTTTGAAAAATGCATCTGAGAGATTGAAAGAAAGCCAAAAAATAATGGAAAATAAAGAGCAAATCCAATAATGACTTGTTGGTTGTGGAGCCTGATTATCTTCCTAATTCAGAGGTCTTGTTTCAACCATGTTTGGATCTCATTACCTGACGGGGGGTGTGGGGGGGATTCCTACCCGCCCCCACACTTCTATCTCTAGGGGGGTCCATGAGCCCACCCTGGCCGTGGATTTGAGGGTAGCGCCCCCGAAGAGAAATGTTGGGAAAAATGTCTTGTAAATATTGTAATTTCGTAGTCAATCTGGATTGTTCATTATAAGGTCACAGATCTAAGGGTAGAAGTTATGTTAGGGATTTTTTCCCTAGAAGTAAGCCCTCTTTTATGTATGAGGGAATTTTATTGCGGTTGTGTGAGTGAGTGAGTGAGCGAATATTGTATTATGAGAGAGGAGACTGTGAGACAAAGAAGAGGAAGTTACAACGGGTATGTTGTAGGTTGTATCCCTTCATTTGTTGGAAAATAATAAAGGAAGGACCTGGAAATTTCTCTGGTGGAATATCCCACACTGGGTGAGCCATGTATATCTATGTCTCTATCGTATTGTGTATCTTCTGTGTTTTATTTATGCATTTGTTTTATTTTATTTCTCTGTGATCTTGTTTTTCTAACATGACTCGAAACCATTGAAGCATCAAATAAACTTGTTTTTCTTTTAGTTTTATAAACCAATACTGACTTCTGAGGCTGGTAAGGACATATATAGAAACCAAGAAAGCCCCAATTCCATATTCCATTTGATCAGACCAAAAAAATATGTGCAATCAAGCCTTTGAGGATAAAGTCCAATCTTTGCACGAAATGGTGTTTCACTGAATTCCACAACTCTACATGTGATCATCATCTATGGTATGTTATATTTGATTGGCTTCTTGACACATTCCCATTCATTTATTGAGAATCTACTATACTATGCTTACGGTCCCCATGGACACAAGCTAAGGTCAAAAGAGAAAGTGCCTCTAAATACATTTTTCATTCTTTGAAACTTGTAAAAGTGATTGTAGTCATAAGGAATGGTACCAATAATGATTCATAAAGATCGAGATTGACCCCAAGGGGGGAATGTATGGGGTTAAATGTATATGAAATGCAGTAATTGTGTATGTAATAGGGTTCAGCCTAGTAAAAGGTCCACATGTTCATATGTTCATGTCAATTGTTGGAACCTTGGGTTTTGTTGGTTCATCCCACTTCTACTGGAGATATCCGGTCAGACGATCGACACACAGTTGGAGACAATTGGTCGAGTGGGTGACCATAATTTGAGAATATCCAATTGAGTAGGCGATCAAGTAGTCGATTATCTTGTTTGTCAGATAGTCGGCTAGCAGTAAAAGACAGTCGTTCAATGGATCGACTTGTCGAGCAATCAATTACGGGTTGGATGAATGGATGGTCAAGTAGACTTGATTCGACTAGTCTACTAGATAGCGCAGATTTGACAAATTCAACTCCAACCATTAACAATTATATGTGGACAATATGTTCCCAATTATAATAAAGTTGGTTAGATATTGAGACTTTAAATAAAGGACCCAATGGGTCATTATCAATATGTGAATCATGGAGCCCAAAGGGGTTGGATCCAATGGTGGAAAGCGAGGAGTTTTTCACCGTTGGGCAAGGTTCAATTCTCGTGAGGGCTTTACCTGGAGCCATGGGGACACCTTGAGGTAGTGGTCGAACGTGTGGTTGCACCCAGAGATA
>SNQJ01S0002945.1:161657-173281 GCA_010110895.2 Picea sitchensis | reverse complement strand
AACCTTTTGTTCCTTAATATTTTCTTTTGTTAGAAATCCTCTGTCTCATTCATTATTGTTAATGGAAGTATAAGATTCTTCTCAGACTAAAACCTTATATTTCTCTGTGTTATGTTTTATCGTTTACAATTTCATAACTGTCATTGAACCAAGAAACGGCCTTGACTGTGTCTTTACTTTTTGTTTGAAGTTTTAAAGTTGTTTTATCAATATCTTCCCTGAATGTCTGAAGTAACAAATCTATAAAAAAACCCTTTGACAAACATATAAAAAACCAAATACCTATGACAGTCCCTAATGGTAGACAACCAAACGTAGAACCCGGTTTACAAGATCAAACCAGCATTGCGTTGAACCTATTTAATACCATCTTACAAACTGCAACAAATAGAACCGAGTTAGAACGATCGTGGGCAGTGATTGAACGCGACATAACCATCCAGGAACAACGGGAAGCAAGACAGAGACAATTGAGAGACTGAATCTGATCAAGTTTTCTTTGTTTCTTTAATTTAAAAGTATTATCATATTTGGATGCCTAGACGGTGTGTTTTATATCCTTAAAACACAAACTCTGGAACAACAAACACCACCAATCTTCTGTGAAATTTATTTCTCTTCATTTATTTTGTTGATTCTATTATTTTTCCACTTAGGGTTACACCCAATCCCCAACATGGTATCAGAGCGATTAGTTTAGACCTCGCATGTTGTCTATAAATCTAGTTGAGTCATATATGTTTGTGATTGACTCTGTGCAATTTATTTGTCGGCTATAACCTATGGATCATATCATATCCGTTAGATATTGAAGATTACTTATAAGATCGATCTAGTTGTTCTAAATTGACTAAACTATGATATCTAGGCACTAGATATGGAAACCTTCATGAAAAGTAAGGGACTTTGGAAGTATACCAAGAGTGAAATTCCGAACCTGATGGACGACCAAGAGAATTTTTTAGTCGATGGCAAGAAGGATGAGGCCATAGGGGTGATCACAACCTATATCTCTCATGAGATCCAATTCTATACTAGCAAAATCGACTGCCCTCATCAAGTTTGGAAAAAGATAAACTCTTTGTTTGATAAAGTTGATGAAATCCAAGTTATGCAATTGAAAAACAGTCGAACTCTATCGATCCTCATTCCTTCAACAAAATTGAAGACTACTCGGCATGCATGGAAGAGATGTAGTTGAAATTAGGTGGATGTAGGAAGAATTTCCAGAATAAAAATGGAAAACTCATCAAGTTGGTCCTAATGAATCTGAGAACACCATATGACATGTTATGTTCCATGTTATAGACAAATTGGAAAGCACACAAAGAAGATGGTAAGGATTATACCTTTGACGTTTTCTATGGTTTACTGATTCATGATCAACACAAATTGCTTGATGAAGGGAAGCTTGGTGGTAATCATCAAGCTCACTTGCTCAAGAGAAATAGAAAGTCGATTATCACCAAAGGTTTTCTCTACTCGAAGGATTACCTATACAAGTTTTGTGACCTCCCTCGACAAGATTTTGAACCGAATGATCTTGTTTCTCACACTAAAACAAATTTGGCATGAACGAACAACTTGGATACCTCAATTATCGAAGTCTGAATTCGATGTCCACATGGTTGCAGGTTTACCTATAGTGCTTCCACCTGATGGAGTCTATACCTTTTGACTCTGGAAAATCATAGGTAAGCTTAGAACCTACTGGAACTAGTACACAATGATATTTGTTGTATAAATTAGCCTTCCCTAGTAGGTGCAAAGTATGTATTAGCCTTTATTGATGATCTCTCTCGATTCACTTGGGTCTATTTCTTCAAAAATAAGATTCATGTCTTTGAAAAGTTCAAGGATTTTTGGGAATTTGTTGAAACACAATGTGGTTGACCTATCAAGTGCTTAAGCTCCAACAATGGAGGTGAGTATTTAAATTGACCATTTGAGGAATACCTTACTCGATCTGGTATTTCCTAGCAATGGTCGGTCCCTCATACTCCTCAAGAGAACAATCTTGTAGAACGTAAGAAACAGACATTGGTTGAAATGACCCATTGTCTTTTATAGGCCAAAGATCTACCTACTCATTTTTTGGTTGAAGCTATCTACTATTCCAACTATCTCTTTAACCGCATTCCAACTAGAGTTGTCAATATTGTGCCTCCAATCAAAAGATGTTGTAGAAAGAAACCCTCAGTCGGACAGCTCATTTTCCTCAGTTGTGTTTCTTGGGCTCATATTCTAGATGATTGCAGGAAGAAGTTGGATGCAAGGACCCATGCTTGTATCATGATGGGTTACTTTGAAGAGTCTAAATCCTATCGACTATTTGACCCTATCAAACAACATAATATTATCATAGGAAATGTGTTTTTTGATGAGAAGTATTTGGGAATTAAGTTGTTGAATGCTTCTCCTGGTTTATTACAAGATAGTCCCTTCAATATTGTTGATTACACCGGATCACATATTCCTTTTTTCAGCATTTGGACCAAGAAGTCAAACTCTAGTCCTGTTTCGAGTGGGATTTCAACCACTGTTCCAGAATCAATTAGATAGTCAATCTATGTTTCGACTAGTCCTCCATATTCTTCGACTGAAACTCTTCCTTCCTCTAATTGACCTTGTGTGGCTGATATCAGTTCACTATTTTCATGTCTACCCTGATGGGCTGCTAAGAGCATTGAATCTATTGGTCCTGATGCCAGTGATATCTCTTCACGATGACAATATTGCATGCAAAAGTAGCAAGTTGTGTTTCTTTTATGACTCATGTTCTTGAAACTTGTGATCATATTTATTACTCAGATGCACAAGGCCAACCTGGATGGGAGCAAGCTATGCAGGCTAAAATGGATTCTCTTTTGAAGAATCATACTTTGGATTTAGTTCCTCGACCTCAAGGGAAGAACATTGTGAAATGTCAATGGGTCTATAAGACCAAATTTACCTCTGAAGGTGTTGTTGAACATCATAAAGCTCGCTTGGTCGTGAAAGGATTTTCTCAATAGGAAGGCATCGACTACACAAAGAACTTTTTCCTTATAACAAAGATTAATTCTATTTGACTAATTTGTTCTCTTTCTTCTTGTTTTGGATGGCACATCCACCAGATGGATGTGAAGAGTGCCTTCCTTCATGGTGATTTATCTGAAGAATTTTCATGGAACAACCCCCTAGTTTTGTGATAGATTCCACTCATGTTTGTCGACTCTAAAAGTCACTTTATAGTTTGAAATAAGCTCCCAAATCTTGGTATGGTAATTTTGATGATTTATTTCTCACTCTTGGCTTCAAAAGTTGTGAATCTAATCACAGCCTTTATGTATTACATGATAATGGTGATACTTTTATTATTGTTTTATATGTTGATGATTTAGTCATAAATGACAATAATATGGATCTCGTATTTAGATCAAAGAAACAACTTGTTGACACATTTGATATGACAGACCTTGGTCTTCTGCATTATTTTCTCGGTCTTCAAGTTTGACCTCTACCTGATGGTTTTTTTCTTTCTTCATATAAATATGTACTAGATCTATTGACATGTTTTAATATGGCAGAGTGTAATCCATGTGCTAATCCTTTGCAGTCTAGAGTTAAGCTAAGTAAAACTTGTCAGTATCCTAAATTTGATTCTACTATTTATTGACAATTGGTCAGCAATCTCATTTATCTCACTCATAGTTGACCTGATATACATTTTATTGTTAGTGTGGTTTCTCGATTTATACAGGATATCAGAGAAAGCCACTGGAAAGTTGTCAAAATATTTTTTTGAGATATCAAGGGTACCACTCATCTTGGTATCAAATATTATCAAAGTTCATATTCATTAGTCGGCTTTACCGACTCCGAATAGGCATGAAACAATGATGATTAGAAGTCCACCTCTATCTATGTGTTTCTCTTTAGCATTGGACTATTGCTTTTGTCGTGCAAAAAACAAAATGTAGTCTCTCTATCAACTATAGAAGAAGAGTATCGTGGTGTCGTTAATGCAAAAACAAGGTCCATTTGGATTTTCCTACTCTTGGTTGAACTTGGGTTTCGTATATAGACCTCGACCACTCTCTACTGTGACAATCAAAATGCTATTCAAGTTGTTGAAAATCTTGTCGCTCACAATAAAATGAAGCATGTCGAACTTCATGCTCACTATTTGATGTAGTTGGTTCAAGAGAAAGTTTTCACTCTTGTATACTGCAGAACTAATTATCAGATTGTTGATATCTTTACCAAACCATTGTTTGAAGCTAAGTTTGTTAAAATTTGTGATCTACTCAAGCTTCAAGAAGCTGTAATTATGGGGGGGGTTCCTATTGAATTAATTTCACCTCTTGAATCTCTAGATCCGTGTGTTGATGCGGGGGTGTTGGAAACTTAGTTTCTATTGGTTCATCCCACTTCTACTAGAGACATTCATTTGGATGTTCAACTCGCAGCTAGAGACAGTCAGTCGGACAGTGGACTCATAGTTGGAGACAAACGATCGAACAGTTGACTCATAGTTGGAGACATCCGGTCTGGTGGGTGACCAGAATTCGACAATAGTCGATCGAGTAGTCAACAAGCTTGTCGGTCAAATAGTCGACTAGCATTCGATGGATCGACCTACCGAGCAATCAAATATGGATTGGACGAATGGATGGTCCGGTCAACTTTGTTCGACTTGTTAACTAGATAGCGTGGATTTGATGGAGTCAACTCCAACCATCGACGATTATATGTGGAAAATATCTTCCTGATTCCAAGGAAGTTGGTTAGATATTGAGACTATAAATAAAGGACCCAATGGGTCATTATCAATATGTGAATCATGGTGAACATGTATTCAATAATGCATTGTGATGTTTTGATCACAGTGCACTTTGCTCAAGTGTTGAAACATTATCTTTAGACTCGACCGATCTTCTGTGAAGTTTATTTCTCTCTGTTTATTCTGCATATTCTATTATTTTTCCGCTCAAGGTTAAACCCAATCCCCAACACCAATAATGATTACATCGACCTATATATATACCAATTCTCGATCATTGCACATGTGGTATCTATATTAGGCCAACCCATATTACATATACATTTACCTCGTTACATGTACATTTAACCCCATATATGCCTCACTTGAGTTCATATCATAATGACATAATTGTGGTGGAGAATTATTTATGAATATATTGTACTAAACACTACATTCAAAGTATTTTAAAATTTGTTCTCAAATAAATGGATTAGGTACACAAAACTGGAGGCCATGCATAAAATTCAAGTTGAGTTAAAAGAAGCAAAAGAAGAGATCAAGAAGAAGCATGATGAGTTGTCAAAGATACTTGACCTTAATGAAGCACTCACTAAGGAGGTTCAAAAATTAAAACAAGAAAAGATTGGCAAATAAAATTGGGATGAGGATGTGTCAAAGGAAGAATTGAAAAAGAAAGATGAAGAAATCAAAAGGTTGTGTAAGCATAACCAATACATTCTTAACGATGTTAAGAATATGAAAAAACATCTATAGGCATTTGAACCAAAAAATAAGGTGAAGATACTACCAGAGTAGTTGAAAAGAATACTACCAAAAGAATTGAAGAGGAAAGTGGAAAGAAGGTTGAGGAAGCCCTAAATATGGATGAGGTAAGATAAAAGAAAATGCAATTTAGAATTCAAGAAGGACATAAAAATTTGATGGATGGAATCACATTGTAGCTTCAAAAGGAGAAGGAAGACAATATTCAAGAAGGTCTCTAGAAATACTTGAAGAAGTTGAGCTCTAGCTTGAGGATGTACATGTCAAATATGATGGTATTATCTCAAAGGCTAGAGTAATTTAAGACCAAGCATAGAGAATAGAGGATGT
Organism: Picea sitchensis; assembly: GCA_010110895.2. Taxonomy (NCBI): domain Eukaryota; kingdom Viridiplantae; phylum Streptophyta; class Pinopsida; order Pinales; family Pinaceae; genus Picea; species Picea sitchensis. The sequence continues at coordinate 167,421 of SNQJ01S0002945.1, read as the reverse complement.
CATTATCTCTAAAAAGAACATTGATGATATGGGTGTGTATAATGAAGGAAAACCGTACAAGATGAAATCTTATCGACACCCTCATTACCAAGAAAGTTGCCAATAAAGATAACAATGGCATTAGTGTCACCAAGATGGAATAATCACCAATATGGTTGGAATAGGGAATCAAAGAACCATCACCAATATGGTTGGAATGGGACATCAAAGAATGATTATTCAACATGATATTATCAAAGACCGACAACTACAACGATTTGGAGAAGTCACAACAACAACATATGGAATCAAAGGAAATACAATTATGCAACAAGCAACAATCATGGATTAAGAACAAAAAGAATTGAATTTGGATGGATGGATTATTATTAGTGGCAACAAGAAAGGCTAAATATAAGGAAATCATATTACTTGATTTCGTCACATGTAAATCCCTTAACTACAAAGTTTTGAGGACAAATATTTTCAAAGGAGGGTATTATGATATGACCCCAAGGGGTGCAGATACATGGTTAAATGTATTTGTAATTAGGCAATTGTGAGAGATGTATATATAGAGGTAAATGTAGTCATTATTGAGATTTTTTTTGCAAAGAAAAAAAATCATTTCCTATTCCAGTGAGAATAGAAAACACCCTCTTTAGGTGCTCATGGCACAATACATAGCATGAGTATAGAAGTCCTTTATATCCTTCAAGATATATATAGATCAAAAATATTAGAGACATGTTCCATTAAGTATTAATAACTTACTAAGTTCAACTAAAAGATAATAGATTAAAAGTCCAAAATTTGACATATTACAGACCCATAAGATTTCAAAATTACATCGACATAAGTTGATTAGATATAAGCTCATAATTTAGCAAAGTGTCTTTCCTAGATTTTGAGATGTATCCATTGAAGGATTCCTTAGATATAAACTTTCCTACATGAAGTTGTAGGCTATCCTTTGACAAGGAATCATTTTTTGTATTTCGCTCTCTAAATACACATGAGTGTATGTGACTACCTGAAGGTGACTGAAAACCTCCTTCAACTGTTTATCCAAGGAAAGTAAAGAAATGTTTTGAACCTAGATTTGATTATTTATCCAATTTATCACCATCAAGGAGTCTCTGAATACCTGGATCCAAACCTATCCTTTATCCAAAGTTGTCTTCAATAGAAACTTAAGATCCATAAACTCACCAAAGTTATTCATTCTCCTACCTAGGTTATCTTTAAGATGAAAATAATGAGAGTATGATATGTAAAGAATACCTACAAGGCTATATATCTATACTTTGGTCCCTAACATGCCCCATCAAAATACCTTTCCACCAGAACTTCACCCTCCTATCTTCCAATTACTAGTTTTCGAGTAGGATTACAAATTTGAAATATAACACATACCAGTGCAATGGTTTAGAAAGATAGAATTAACCTATATTAGAAAACAATAGCATTTATAGCAATCAAAATGCCCCACAAAACTAGAAAAGGGATTGACTAAAAAGGTTTCAACTCAACCCTGTCATACTAGATCTTCAAATAGTCTTTCAAAACTACCTCATTCCAAAGGTTGGAAATTCATGGCCACTGCTCCATATTATTCCATATTTGTTGTGCAAAAGGACAATCTAAAAATATGTAAAGATTATTCAACTTCCTTTCAAAAGATAAGACATATATGTTGGCACCCAAGGTTTTGAAGAAGATGCATGTAAATCAATACATGCATGCACCCAAGAAGATACATTGTGCGACACCGAGAAGGATCAACATATGCGTCCGCCAAATGAATACTACATGCACCAACCCAATTTTGTACTACGTGCAAGGAATCAAGAAGAGACTGCATGCAGATCAAATCTGAGTGTATCTTCGGGAATCTTTGTAATTGATTCTATAAAAACCTGGATGATCATGGGCAAGGGTATGGATGAGCTGGCAAGTTAGTTAGGATTTCCATGCTCCAGGAAAGATATGGGGGGCACATAAGGACACGTAAAGTGTGTGGGAATTTTGTTCACTTGAGAGAGTGGAGTAGATTAGTAGAACAAAGAGTTCATAATTGTAAGAGAGAGGAAAATAAATTTGGAACGAAGTGTGAGTTAAAATTCTATTTTTGTCCCAGTTTTGTAAGAGTCTGTAATAGAGCTAGAAACTGTGTATGGATGAAAAGAAGAGACTAAAGCGTGTGGTGCATCTATGTTAATGACTTTGTATCTGAATGAAATGTGAAGTCCTTTCTCTCTACATTCTTCTATTTCATGGCTTGAATGTATGTATATTTACTTTCTTATGCATAGTAATCTGTCACACAGCTATGAATGAATGAATGGGTTTATTCCTGAGAGGTTTCATGTATGTGTTGTCCCTTCACATGTGACATAAGACTAACGGTATCTGTGATTCTCAAGGTGTCTCGGGTGAGACCTTCTTCGATCCTTGATTGAAGATTGAATATGTTGGCACCTTGGGGTTTTGTTGGTAAAGCTTGATGAACCATGGGTATTTAACCACCCAGTGAGTGGATTACAACCAACAAATGGTTTCGTTGTTGGGACTTGAAGGTTTTTTACTGCATGATGAAGGGAAAGAATGAGGTGGAAACCTTCTTTAGAGGAAATGCAATACTGGTTATCGATGAAGGAAGACGAGTTCACACAATGAGAGTTTTGGACAGTTTGTTGTCATTGATGTTGTTGGATAGTTGGTTGTCATTGATGTCAACAAGCAGTGGTTGTCATTGATGTCAACATATAAGATGGGTGTATTTAGAGAAGTCTCCAAAGTGGTCCCATTATGGCGTAGCTCTAATCCTGGCCCTCATGGGAAGATGCTTTGAATAAATCTACAAGAAAACCATAGGTGTGGTCATGAATCTTGAATTTTTTTGAGGAATAAGGACATGAAGGATAGTGTAAATGCAGGTAACACACTCATAGATGGATAGTTCTCATCATGTCATTTCCAACGATAGGTGGTAGGCCACGTGGTTCCTCATAGTTAGGGAGATATGCCCTCATGAAGTTGGAAGCCCCGAAGAATGGTTAGGAAGCCCCTAAATAGTTGCAAGTCATTTATGAAAGAGTAAAGTGGTTGTAACAAGAAATTTCAAGAATCCCTAAAGTTAAGGAAAGAGGTTACTTAGAAAAAGTATATATACACCTCAAGAAGTCTCTCATCAATACATTCACACACATACTCTATTGAATATCTTCTATGTGAGCAAGTGATTCTTATCTGAGGTAACCAAGGAGATCTGAGGTGAATTTCAAAGGGAATATGAAGTGAAGAAGGGTGAAATTCCAAGGGAGGATGAAGTCTTGTGATGATGTGTTCTAAGGTATGCTATTTAAAGGTCATCTTACCATTTTCACTATAACTTTTTTTCTAGAATGATTCGGATATAAAAAATTGGAGGTTGAGAATACATGTCAAGGTAATTGTGGTAAAAATTGCAGCTTCTAGGTAGTTTTATTTTTGTAGATACACTATGTGGAACATACGGTTTTTGGCTAGTCCTGAAACTAGTCTCAAACATGTGTTAAGGGTAAAACAATCATAACTTCTTCATAGAGGATCCAAATTATGTGAGACCAATTTATGTGGAAAGATAATAGTCTATAGTATCTTTTTTTCGAGTTTCTGAATCATATATCAAATTTTGAGCATGTGGCATTCTTTACAAGTTCTCTCTCAGTTCTCTCTCCAGAATAGGCTAAAATTTAGGAAGGTTTTCCATTTTCCCTATAACTTCTATTCTGAGAAGTTTCAGACCCTGAAATTTTGAGGAGATGGAAGAAAGATCTCATAGTATTTGTGGTTAAAAATTCAAATCTTAATTCATTACAAGTATGGAGTTATGCACGTTTAAAGTTAGGGTTTCTGACTAATCCAAAACTAGTCCCATGAGACTGAGGTAAAGTTTGATGAAGATGTTATTCTTTTGTTGTTGAAGTTGAGGAAGAGCTATAGGTATGTAATCTTGTGTATCAGATCTACTACAGGATCAGAGGTATGATTTATATGTGTTATTAAGGGTTATGTTTATGGTACATGATTGAGGCATGTCTTGATGATGATGGTACATGATATGGTATACCTTTGTGATGATATGATACATTGTTAGAAGTATATCTCGTCTATCTTGATATCTAGTTTGGTATATGTCATGGTGATGTTATCACATGCTTGAGGCACATCTTATGGTACTTAGTTGAGGCACATCATTGATGATATCTTATGATACATGGTGTATGGCATGATTGAGACATATCATGAGTGATATGGTATATGGTTAATACATGGTATGGTACAGGTTTTGGCAATTGGTTGATGTTGTGATACATGGTTGATTTACATGGTATGGTACAAGTTTTGGTACATGGTTGATGCATGATATGGTACAGGTTTGGTACATGGTTGATGTATAGGTTTGATGTACATGGTATGGTATAGGTTGATGTACATGGTATGGTACAGGTTAATGTACATGGTTGATATGGTACAGGTTGATGTACATGGTTGATGGTTGATGTACATGGTTGACGTGCATGGTTTGGTGATGGTTTTGGTATCCATGTGAGTGGATCTGGTTGATGATGGTATATCAGTGACAGTGACGGTGACAGTGACAAGTTGGTTGATGTGACGGTGACAGCGACAGGTTGGTTGATGTGACAATGACAGTGACAGGTTGGTTGATGTGACAGTGATAGTATGGTTGACATATCAATGACAATGGTAGTTATAGGTTTATTAGTGATAGTGACACTGAGTCTACACTTATATTTCATGGTGGTAGGATGGGTCAAGGAAAGGGGGTTGTAGCCTCCTTTTGGTTGGTGTCGGAGAATTCAGGGAGTTGTATCTTCCTTCAGGTTGGTTCCTGTAAATCAGGGGGTCATAGCCTACTTCCGGTTGGTGCCAGAGAACTCATGGAGTTGGTTCTTCCTTTAGGTCAGTGCCTGTAAATCAGAGGATCGTAGCCTCCTTCTGATTGGTGTTGGATAATTCAAGGAGTTGATGCATCCTTCAGGTTGGTGCCTGTAAATTAGGGGGTTGGTGCCTCCCTCAAGTTGGTGCTGAAGAATTTGGAAGTTGGTGCTTCCTATGAATGTATTCTTGATATATATAAGAAATCATTTCATGGTTTTATCCCATCTGGGTTTCCATGTAAATTATGGTGTACTGTTCATGTGGTTATTTGATGTGATGATACTACTTATGGTTATATGCTCATGATATATTGAATGCAATCATAAATTATATACTGTTGATAAATTTGAAGTTTAGAAATTCTAATTGAAAGTTGTAAAAATTGTTCATACTTATTCACCCCCCTCCCCCCCTCTCAGTATTCCAACAAAGAGACCAAGAACCCGGTGGCCAACATTGAAAGCTGGAAACAAAGGTATATCTATATAGATTTGCATGAAATTTTCTTGGTTGAGTTTCCTTGTTTATTGTACGAGTAGATAAAGAGATAAACAATGATTAACACTACCTTGGGAGCCCAAGAACCACTGGTGTACATTAAATGTACTAAAGTCGGTTGATAATAAGTGGGCTAGAGCAGTTGAATTCTAGTTTGACCAAGTTAAGGAAGGTTACATCTTTGATTTCACCATTGAAGACAGTGATTCTTTTAGTGAGGATGAAAGAAATTTTGTTGTCATCCCCAGAAAGATATTGTTAGAATAGATGCCCCTGTGGATCAAGATTTTGTTTGTGGAGAAGGGGTTAATGTGCATGGATCTCTATAGGAATTGTG